>CM023458.1:38162141-38201593 GCA_013339765.2 Haemaphysalis longicornis
AGTTGCTTGTGGGGTGTGTTGCTTTCAGGTATAGTCATGGGGGATATGCTTCTTTCCCAATATTGTATAAAGCTTGGCCTAAAGTAAAACTCTGTGTCACGGTGCGCCTTAAGTCAGGAAATTTGCAAGCAAGTATACTATATACTCGAACACCTTTTGCTCTGATCTCACTGCGCAAACGACTGCCTTGCGTATATATAGTTTATATACCAGAACAAGAAAAATCGGGGCCATATCAGTTACACCATCCGTTTCATGCGGAAATGCCACCGCGAAAGCACACTGATTATGTTGCAGACGCTCAAGCTGCCTTGCTCTTGCCTTGCGCGGAGACGCGGTGCCGCGGACCTTGCGGTGAGGTGGTGCTGCCCTCGTGCTGTCATCCCCCCCCCCCCCCCCAACTACGCGCCAGAAAACATGCCATGCGCCGAGCCGGTTTTGCGAAGGCCGTAAGGGGAGCGTGGGAGGAGTGGAGTCGAGTCCGGCCGTGCTCATGCCTTCGCTGACTGACATGTACGTTGGGCTGGCGGGCGGTTTAAATACGTACGCCAACCGCCAAATGGGAATTGTCTGCTGTCCTCAGTGGTCGAGCGGATTGGGTTCGTGTGTCACGCCTACCCAGCAAGATGCCTACGACGCAGGAGGTACACAGACGGCTTCATGTCTGTCTGCTAGAAAAAAGCTCGAGTTCCTCCAAGTTTCACTGGGATAAGCGCTAATTGCTCAATCTCAAATTACAAAAAAAAAACGTGTTTAGTTTCGTGAATCTCGTGGACTGCATCCAGCTTCGCAGGTTATCCGTCTTCACAGAGGGGGAAAGGCACCATTTTTTTTTTTTACTTGTGTTTTTGAAAGCACACGCAGTTTCGGTTGAACATCTAAGCCCCACCCGATTTAAATTACGCCTTCTAATGAAGACATTTTACGCACTCACGAACAATCAAAAACGAACATCGAGCGAAATTAAACACATAAAAAGTGACATAATTAGTGCGCCAAGAGACTTCGCCTTTTACAATGACCCCCGCCCCTGTTTGGAAGAGAACGAGCAGTCGGCAATTAGGTTATGAGATGTACACTTGAGCTACTCAATAATTTGCTTATTCTATTTAAATGCCATGAAATCACAGACTCTTACCGGGTTTGTCCGAAGACGTCAGTAATCACCACCCTAAAGACTTCTCCCTCTTGGACTTGAATTTGTTGCATGATGGAGTTCCCGGAGCAACAGCATTGCGAAGAAGGCCGGTTGAAAATTTTCAAAATTCTGCGATGAGAAACATGTCAATCAATGCACCAAGATGCCTTATTCGACGAATCAAGCCAATCAATTTTAAGATATGCGATTAATGAGATATATAAATTTACTTGAGTGAAATTGTTCCTCAACGCTTTTGCAATAATAAAGCCGAGTTCACATTCGGATTTAGGCGGGATTACATTTGCCAAGAATATTTGTTTCAGTATTCAACACGCCTGTGACTGCATCGGATGTTGCACTGACAAGTATTTGGAGGCCAGTAGCTACTTTGCGATTTCATAGCTCACCGTGCACGCGTTTGTTTTCTTGGGCCTGCAAGAAAACGGTTATTATTACCGCGAAAATTCTTTCCGAAAAACCCTAAAGGTACAACAAGAGCAAAAGCAAAAAATTTCTCTATATACGAGCCTGAAATCCCTTCTGTCACCAAACTGGATGTCACTACGTCGGCGGGAAGCCGCTAACCATTGTCGCCGATGTTAATGCCGCGCACACGAAGCAAGAATACGTAGGAGGGGAAGCGCTCCATTGAGGCTGGAGCGGGCGAGCGACCAGACGATGTCACCAAGAAAATCAAGGCATATTACCAAGCATCGTAGCTGTGACCGCGATGTAGATGGTAGCGGAATCTGATGGATGAAGTGATAGCGGCTACAGTGCATTGTGGACTGTGCAGTGAAAACCGATTGATACCGGGCCACACAGTTTCTTTTCGCGTGACAGATGCAGATAGCTTAACCTTGGCCAAGTACTTCTGACATAATCTGGCTTTCTGGTGGTGATGATGATGATGATTGCTATTGACATGTCATCTTACCAGAAAGGACTAATATACCTATGTTTTACACTCTTGGTTTAATACTAGCGCTGCTTATGGCAGGCCCTAAAGCTTATTTGGCCCGAAATACTTTCTTTTCCCTGTTACAGGTGGTAACTGTCCTAGGCAATATTCCCCCTCTGCTTTTCGTCCACCAGCCCTCTAATCTTCTTTTCGTCCCCTCGACAGCCTTGAAGTTAACTTCCTCTGTGCTACCCTTAAATCCTAGGGCTTCTGAAAGCTGAATATTTGCCTAATGTAGATTTGCATGGATACCCTCGCATTCTAACCCTATGCATAGTTTCTGTTTCTTTTCCGCAGACCACGCATACCCCATCATTTTGTGAATACTTCCCCACAAAGCTCTTAGTTTGCTAGCAACATGCTCTAGCCTCAAAAAGCAAAGCACTGCCCTGGGAATGATCGTAGAAGTTTTCCTTTTTTATGATCAATTTTTTCAGCACCTGTTACATCTCTAAACGACGTTTTAGCTTCCATTTTTTCCCTCCATTATTCGTTTCAATCTGCCTTGCCTAAAAAAGCCCCCTTTCCCCTCCTGTCTTTTCCTTGCTCCGTGGCCGCGCATCCCCTTAGCAGGGGTGCTACTGACTAATTGCAGTTTGGAGCAATTTTTGGAGCACAAATATTTAGGTTTTGGATCACTTTTGGAGCAGCCAAATACAAGTTTTGGAGCACTTTGGAGCAATAAATTATGAATTGTATAGAGACATATAGGAGGGTTTTTTGGGAGGGAAATCGCAAGTAACAATGCGTTGCATCGAGAATGAAATGCTGCCTTAAGAAAAACTAGTAAATGTAAAATTGGGACACTGAACAGAGTCAGCATATGATCACAACTTGTTTATTAGAAATGAAACTGATGACTCCACTGCACCGCATTCTAGATCTTCTGCAATTCTTCATTGATAGCTGCCAGCTTGGCCATGTTCTCGGAAAGGCTAGAATTAGCCTCAGAAAGTAGCACCTGGCCACATTCAACATCATCCATGTTCCTCCTAGTCACACCAGACTTGATGAGCCCCCTGGGCCCTTTCAAGCATTGCCTTTGACGAGTCCAGTCCTTTTTCAAGCCTTTCTTTCTCGTCACAAAGCTTCCGCTTTTTCTCAACAGTGGACTGATTAGCAGGCGATGGTTTTCTTTTTTGTGCCTCCCGGTCTTCTGCTTCTCGTTTTAGGCGCTCCATGTAGGCTTTGTGTGAATTTCTGACTGACTTGATTAGCTCTCTTGTCAGTGGCACACGGGAAGGCTCGCTTTCGTAGCGCTTCAAATAGCTCTTGACTTGCCGGATCCCATTGATGGTTGTGATAGCTAAGCTTGACCGGTTATCCAAAATATGCTTGTTCTCACTGAATCCCCTTTCACAATCGGCATTGCCGTGGGGAAGCGGTAGCATAGCACGTACAAGCACTGAGAGGAGAGGGTATTTTGCAGAGTCAGTGGCCAGCAGTGAAGCCCAGTAGCTGTCAACACTGCTACTGAGGGATGATGCCCCATCGACTACAGGCCGGCAATGAAGCGAATGCCATTCGTCAATCAAGCAAGTCACCTGCTCCGTTTTGACAATGTGCAGAACACAAGCTGCAACGTACTTCAATGACTGTACTCTTTCTTCCATGGTCAGGTGGCTAGATGGATCGAGAAAGCGCAAGTGAAGAAGCAACTTGTTGTCAAGTGGAAGCTGCTTGATGAGATGCTTAGCTGTTGCAATGTAGAAAGCTTGAGCACCAGTCCTGAAGGCTTTCTTTTCTTGTGGATCCCAAGCCTTCATCTCTCTCTCTGTGTCTAGACCAATCTCGGGGGCTTGTTTGAGACCAGTAGCTGCACCCACATCAAGACGCTTAAGCTCTGACCCAGACAAAGAAGCATACACTTCATGTCTTACGAAGCGGCTCAGCAACTTTTTCACGAGATTGACACACTCGGAGTACACAACGTGAATCAGCGGTTCATCTTTCTGAAAACTTGCCTGAAATACTACAAATATCTCAGCAGTGTTCCGCAGAAACAGCATCTTGGCCAGCATCTTCTTGTCAGCAAGCGCAGCTGCCAGTCTAGTCTTGAGCACAGCACCTGATGGCCGAGAATCAGTCTGGGTGTTGAAGTAGGCCTTTAGTGCTGCATGCTGTTCAATTACTCGTTCCAGGCTGTCTTGAAATGTCAGCCATCTGTTGCCGACGTGTCGAAGGAAAACGTGCTCTTGTATTCCCAGCTCTTTTTGATGTTCCTTGAGGTTCGAGGATCGAACGGCATGCTTGAAGTAGTAATATACATCTAACACCAAGAGCTCGACATCACTGCCGAAAGAGTTGAGGCCTGTGCCGAAGGCATTGTGCACTTTATGCAAGTTGCACTCACCGATGTCCAAAAGATTCGGACAGACTCCTTCCTTCAGCTTTGTTTTGACACTCTTCATTGTGTTAGGGCCGTCACTAAAAAAACAAAGGAACTTGTTCCTTGGCAGGTCAGCAACACTTTTCTCAATACAGTCAACCAAAATGTTGGCTGTGGCACGACCCAAGTTAAAAGACTGCAAGTGTTCAATGACAACTTTCTGTTGGGCTCTCGAAAAGTACCGCAAGAGGATATCCAGTTGCTGAACACGCTGCTCCGGTTTTGGGGTTTCATCTATCTGTATGGTGTAGTACACGTCTGGCCAGGAAACCTCGTCTATGACCTTACTCTTGAAGTGGGGTCCCAGCCCATCTGAGACAATATACGAGGCCTTGGTTCTTCCACATGAGAAGCTTTCTGCAATCTTCGAGTCGGGGAACATCAACGGGAAGGTCCTGGAAGCGGTGTCTGCATAGGCAAAAGGTATTGCCTTCACGGCCAGCGACATGGTGAACAGTGCCTCTGCCTTGGTGATGTTGTCACTCAGAGATGTGGCTGCTGCATCCCCACCAAAGCTGAGCGTTGGCTGAACAGATGTTGGCTTTACCAGCTTGCCTTCAGCGTCACGGTGCTTTTCCGCCTCCTTCAAGTGCATTTTTGCAGAGGCATGTCTCTTCACAGCAGATGTGCCATGTTGTGCGCATGAAATTACTAAGTTGCAGAGAATACATCTGGCTTCTGAAGCTCTTTGGCCAGCCTGACACCACACTTTGATTTGATCGCCGTTGCTGTCGACCTCTTCAAGGACAGATGCGTTGAAACTAGTGAGTCGAGCTGAAAAAAAAAACAATAACAGGTACATTAAGGAAAGCCAGACAGCTCATGAAAACCAGCACAATAGTTTTAAAATCCATCAGGTGGTGTACAATTTACATACACACAGTATTTCCTAGCATATATTGCGCGCTGCGGAGTGTGGTCACAGAAGCATGCGTCTCCACAGCCATAATGACATCTTTCCTGCCGTCTATTTTAGACGGCTTAGTATCATATGCAGTACGGAAATTCGATGTTCAGCTCCGCCACGGGAGCGCGCTTGCGTTCAAGGTCAAACGAGCATGTACGAGCGTCAAAATGATCAAAAAGTGGCCGCCGCTGGCATAAACACCCAGCTGCTATTTACACGAGTAATCAGCTCTGCCCTTGCGACTCGGCGCACAACGAAATAGTGTTGCCTGCATTTTATATTTCAAGGGGTTGATGCTCTCGTTCGCGCTCGGGTAGGGGGGGAAAAAAAAAGGGGGGGGGGGCGGGAGGCACACTGCACGGAATTAAATTGCGGGTAGGGGGGGGGGGGTGATTTCACAACGCCTACGAGGCGCCAGCCATAACAAAAAAGGGGGAGGGGGGAGCGGGGGTGGTTACTGGCACGGTGCGCGGGTTATGAACATTACGGTACTTTTGGTTCCATGAACTCAGGTTCCCCACTGATGACTAGGCTACTCGACGGGCGGGACTACACGACATGCGCACGAACTCGATATACATATGAGTGCGCGTTTTCGGCGAGTGTCATTCACACGTGCCTTAATTGTGACAGGTGCACTCGGAATGACTTCGCGCTTGACAGCGGTATAAGCTTTCGCACTAAGGTTGCGAACATATCATTCACAAAGGCTTACCTTTCTTCATTGCATCCGAGCACGAAGACCGCTGTCCAGGTCCAACGACAAATGGCGCGACAAATGGCGCCGAAGAGCAACGCCTACAAGCATACAAGGCCCGCCATTCTCGCGCTGTTTTGGTACACCCGCCAGGGGGCGGTAACAACTGACAAAAAAAATGCAGGCAGTCATTTTGGAGCATACTGGCGCAATATTTTGTGTTTATATCAGTTTGGAGCAGAGAATTTGCCTTGGCGCAAATTGGCGCATTTGGCGCAAGAATGGAAGCCCTGCCTTAGGAGTTACGGCTACAGGAACAGCAGGGCACAAAACTAAATTTCGTATTCGAGGCCGCGGATCTCTTGCTACTGACTGACCGCTCGGTAGCAGTGAGAGAGTAACAGCGTAACCCGAGATACGTGTACCGACGACGCGTTTGTTCGAAACATTAACGAGGTTTGTTGGTGGAACACTGGAGAGAAACTAGGCAGTGACACCCGCCGACATGATCTCCACCGTGATGTTCGGAGAATTCATTTACAGTGCTCAAGTCTCGGAAGCAAATTTCAAAAGCGTACGATGACATTTTCCCAGAGAAATTGAAAGCTTAGAGGATTGAGCCAGCGAAGTATGAACATACATCGAAGCCACAACGCAGAAGGCTCAGCTAGTGACGCAAATCCCAAGCGTCGAGCCCAGGCTGCTCCCCATTTTCTAGGCCCGCAGTAGTCTCATTCGTCGTTGATAAAGACATCGATATAACCAGAAATTAAAGAAACGCATTGCACCCTTACTGAAATGCGGCCAGGCATAAGGTGCAACTAAGTCTAGAAAATTTCTTCGCGCTTTGTGACGAGTTAAAAGGGGGACTCAGTACCTACAAGAAAGAGAGGTTGCTGCGTGCCCAATAGGCCCCTCAAAAAGCAAAGGTTAGTTTTATATTCGTTCTCTTGTACTTAGGTGGGCGTCTTAAAAGGGCCTCAAACGAGATTCAAAGCAGCCGCCTTCACTCTGCTCTTCCTGGACTACAAAAGGCAGCCCAACACCAATGTGAACATGGGCATCCAAACCCTAGAAGTCGAGGTGGCACTTGTCAAAATTCTGTAGAACCCCATTCCTGGGCCAGATTACATTACAAATAAGGCTTTGGTAAATCTCGATGTCTCGTTGGTGATTCCTTTAACCTCCTTTATGAAGACTTGTGGGAGGACCGGTACGATCTTTGCTGGGTGGAAGACGGCCGTGGTTGCCGGAAAGAAGCCAGACATCAGAAACCTCTGTCAGATCACCCTCACACCTTGCGTAAAAAGGTTCTAGGTCATGTCATCCTCGCCTAATTTCAATCCTACCTCGAACAAAGGAACAAGATTCCTCAAACCACGTTCAGTATCCACCCCACCTTCCCACCTGGGGCACTCTCCTTGAAAATACCATACGGCATAGTACCCCCCAAGCGATATAAGCAGGGGACGGGGGTACTTCCTTCCACCTATTACCAGCTCGGGTTACCCTGAGCGGCGGAACGTACCGCGCGTGTGTGTTGTGTGTGGGGGGGGGGGGGTCCCGTGGGTCTCTGGCAGAGCAGGTTTGTGGTGGGCACAGATGGATGATCAGAGCGGCCACGGCAGGAGTCCCTGCCTGGTAAACAGACAGGGCGTTGAGCTGGAAGTGTTGACCATCCGCCGGAGCTTGACCTGGGCTCCGAAGGCCACCGTTTGTGGTTTCTGACCCCCTGCCGTGTCTGGCTCAGGAGATTTGTTGCCTATAAACACCTCCGGTTCTCTGTTTCTTTGCTTTGTATCGCCATGGTGCGGACAGAGAGGCAACAGGCTGGATATAGCTTTGGGTGGCTTTGGGATGTTCTGGGGCTTGGCGTCCGCGGTGTCGCCAATACCGTCACCAAGATTACTCAAGGTGCCCCATGCGGGGAAACAAAAAATTCTGTGGGTATGGTTTGGCACACAAAATACACACTAAGAACATGCGATACACATTAAGAACATATGCTACCGTCATTGTTAAGATTAGCGTTAGAAAGCCGCCTCCCATGCTCTTACGACGTGCCTAGCAATATCAAACTCCAACTTCTGGCCGAGTATGCAAGTTAATATAGTCAAACATCGATGCACAACATGGCACCGCTGCATACCCTATTTACCCCATCCCTCTGTGCCGTAAGCACGAAACAAAAAAAACGCGGGTTAAGCGGTATCTAAGGCGCGTCTCTGGTAATGCGCTTCTGTCCCGGTTGTTATTTTCGCGACCTCATGCAAGAACAAAGCGATAAAAACCCGCCCGTCGACTGCGTATACCTCTAACGCTCAATAAGCAGGCAATCGAAGGTTAGACAACCGTGACTACAACAGTTCGGGTTGACAAAAAATCAAGAAACAAATGGGTCTTAAAGGCAAAAATTAAGTAATTGCTTGCGCGGGCAATATTGCCAACCCCATAAACCAGACTCAAAAATAGTGACATTAGTCACCATTAAAATTATCGCCCTTTTTGGATCAAGCCCACCGAATATCCCACCAGGAAATCCCGTTTATATATTTTTAAATAAATATATTGGAGTCGTTTGCATTGTTGTAATTCAAGAAAAGCAGATAATAGACAACTTTGACCACCTTAGCGCAATGTTGTGGCGTTAAAAAAACAGCGGCGTCCTAAGTAAAAAATTAGCTTTGGCTTAGCTCGGCTACGCCAGGATACACGTATAGCGTGAGCTAACGTTCAGCTGGTTATTCTTAGGTTCCCTGGTTGTCTAGGAGTTGCTGATTATCATGCTTACTGCTGCTAAAACGATTTCCAAGCCAATCCAGTCCAGTAACTACTCCTCGCGCATGCGCAGTACGGCTCTCCAGGAGCCACGCGAAACGGCTATCAAGCGGCTCCAGCGCACCGTCACACTTGGCTACTGCGCAACGGAGGCGCACAGCTGAGCACGCGCCGGTGCCAGTGCGTCTGCCGCGTCTATAACGGCACTCCTCTGGAATGCGACAATCGGCGAATGTGCAGACCCAATTCTCTACACACGTACTCCAATTAGATTGGATCCAATCAATCAAATCCAATCCAAATCCAATCCAATCCAATCCAATCCAAATCTAATCCAATCCTATCCTATGCTCCTCGCGCTTGCGCAGCACGGCCCTTCAAGGTCCACGCGAAACTGCTCAACCTCGGCCAGTGTAGCTTACGCTACAACAGTTTTTCAAGACGCCCATTCAGTGTCACAAATTACCGTCCATACATTGCGCATACAGCTCACCAACAAGCCCGAAGATTTAAAGAACAATGAGAACAACATTCGAACTTGTTTAATTTGAAAAAATTACTCCCACCTTCCCTCGCGGGAACCCCTGTGTAGATGCGACGCATAGAGGGTTCCGTTGTTGTTTCCGTTAGGTTGATTCTCCCATCGCATGAAACGTGCCGTGAACCCCCTGCCGCGGCTGTGACGCAACGTGGCGCGGCCATGACGCAACACAATCCACTTTAATCCAATCCAACACAATCCAATCCAAGCCAAGCCAAGCCAATCCAAGCCAATTTAATCCAATCCAATCCAATCCAATGCCCCTCGCGAGAGAGTGTTCGCTATCAGAGAGGAGTGGGGGTGAGCGGCGGAGAGCGCAGCTCGCGCGGCGAGGAGAATGGGGGAGGGGTGTAGACGGACAACGACGCTGTATGGAGGGACAAGGCGAGTGAATGAGATGCACTTGCATCTAAACAATTTCACCACCTTCCCGTACGGGAACCCTGAGTAGTATGCGAAGCAGCCATGGTGTCGACTCAAGTTCCCATTAGTTTTCAGTTCGATCGCGGTGTTGCGGCAGGAGAATAAGGAGAGCGGAGCGCGCACGCGGGCCATTTATAGCGCGGAGCTACAGTGGCGCCCCCAGCGGAGTATGCAGATACTACCGTACCGTGTCTAACTCTAAGCTGCTTCGCATTATCGCGCGCGGAGTGGCAGGTGTTGCCATTCTTTGCGCAATCCCGGAGAGGAGAGGAGCTTCGGAGAGGAGGGGAGGAATGCCGGATAGGAGAGAGGCGTCGGAGTGGAGAGAAGGAATGCCTCGCATACTACTCAGGGTTCCCCTACGGGAAGATGACGACGGTGGTTGAACGCGAAGCTATCTCGTGATTGATTCTTTGGTTGGCCAATCCCTGGGGGCATCCTGCCACAATCATCATCAGCGGTGCCTGGCCAGGCATGCCCAAGGGGGGTGTGGTACTCAGGGTTCGCCTACGGGAAGATGACGACGGTGGTTGAACGCGAAGCTATCTCGTGATGGATTCTTTGGTTGGCCAATCCCTAGGGGCATCCTGCCACAATCATCAGCGGTGCCTGGCCCCGCATGCGCAGTGGGGGTGTGGAAAGAAATGTACGAAAAGAAAGGTTCAGTTGTCGCGCTACACTAGCGATGGGCGACCGTGACCGCCGACCGTGCCGCTTCTCACTTTCCAGCACTCTGAACATACCCTCACCATCTGGTGCATCAGCGCACTTCATCTGGCACATACCGTGTGAGTTGCGCGGGGGATTGGTTCGCGCCCATGGGCTCTTGTGAGTCACTCCTATCTCCCGCACAGTATGTCTTTTACGGCGTCCCTAGCGCGAACAGGCCCACGACGGTAGACAACGCTACAACACACACCGCGCAGCGCACAAAGCCACTAGGATGAGAAAGGGTCTTCCCCTGCGGCTAGCGCTATTCAGGCTCTCTTGCGTTGCAGTCTATGTTGTAGGGGCCACGCCAAAAAACTGGTCCGCCTCCACACGACCGCCGCAGTGAATAGCAGAAACACCCCTCAACCAGGACTAGAATAGAGAGTTTTGCATAGCGAGCAGAGTAGCCCACGCTAGCGGCGGCGTGTACTCAGTCTTTCTGCGGGAGGGGGGGGGAATGGCTGTGCTAACTTCCGCTGAGCCAATACGCCTGTGCGCATTTCTTCAGTAACGGGCTAATCTTCGGGTGCGAATGTGCGCATGCCCAGTCGTGTTCTAGTACTTTTATGCTGTCTTCGGTGGTGCATGGCCGTGCGACGGGGGATGCGATCGTCACACACGCTCCCTAGAATGCGAATAGGAACGATACCTCTTGCAGGGCGCTTGGGACATGCAAGAAAAATCTCCCTCGCAGTCCACCAGTGACATGGGAGACAATGCTGCATCACACTGCCATTTTTCAATTTTCCCAATTACGGAAACCGGAGTTTATTGGAATGGATTCCTGGTAGTAGCGCCATTAACGTGAATTACGCGCACGAAATCGTCAACACTCGTGTAAGATCCACTTGTGAGGTGTGACCAGACGCCCCCGCCTAGCGTATTATAGAGCCCCGCCTTCCTGTCAAGATGCGCGGCACTCCCAATACCACCCGGTTGTCGTATTTCAATCAGTTACGCCGCCTCAGGGCGGCAGCTTTTTAAATGCAGAGCATTTTAGTAACTCACGATGTCACCCGCGTTGGCGTCCGTAGTCCGCATCACTACGTAGTCCGCACCCTACACTATATAAAGAAATTATAATACCTTCCGGCGCCAGGTTTCGATCCCACGACTCTGCGGGCGGAACGCAAGGTACACGGCACTTTACCGACTGCTCCACGGAGCCGACACAGAATGGAAGGTTACGCACGCGCCTTATATCCTTGACTCATTCAACCGTCGGCCACAGGTGCGCCCTCTCCCCCGCGTCCTCCTCACCTTCTCTCCGCTCGCAACACCCTTTCTCGCCGCGTTCGGTTCGCGTTCATGTGGTGGCGCGATTTCGGCGCTATAACACTCTCTCGCAAAGGGCATTGGATTGGATTGATTGGATTGGATTGGATTGGCTTGGCTTGGCTTGGCTTGGCTTGGCTGGATTTGGGCTGGGCTTGGCTTGGATTTGGATTGGGTTGGGTTAAAGTGGATTGTGTTGCGTCATAGCCGCGCCACGTTGCGTCGTAGCCTCTCCACGTTGCGTAATAGCCGCGGCAGGGGTTCACGGCACGTTTCACGTTTCACCATCGACTTCATCGACAATGTCTACGCTGGAAGACAACAATTACAACAACAACAACCAATACGTAATCCATAAGACTTGCAGGCACGCCCCCCGCGGAAATGCTCTGCATTTGATCGTGCCCCTCGCGAGGGGGATGTTTTGATTTCTCGGTGGTGAGCATACGCGGTAATGCATCACTTTGCGACGGCGAACCGTCACGCCGAATGCAGATGGTTGTATGGGAAGAGGACAAAGGAGGCCAATTAGCGTCGTCTGGCCCGATAGCAACCGGGTCTGCGGCGATACTCCACTTTTGTGCTTTACCGTTGGAGCAGTTGTTAATCGTAAACCAGCCTCCCGCCCCCTTTTTTTGAGAGGCAATGCAAATTAGGGGCTCTGGCTGTCGGCGTCTGGTGTCGTCGTCTCCTGTCATCGACGGTACAAAACACCGGGACAATTGTTTACGCCTCGCGCTAGAACCTAACGCGTACTTAAAAGAACACACCGGGACACTCGTTTCCCCACGCCTCGCGCTGGAACGCTTCGTGCTTCAAGCAAAGCTGTATACCTCTATCCCCCAACGGTTTCATATCCATGGGCAAAAGCGCGAAGGCGCCAAGGATACACTTGGCGCCCTACAAGAATACACTGCATGTTTCGCCCCTCCCCAGGTGTCACGTTAGTAGAGACGGCCCAGGACTTTTTTTAAATGCAGAGCATTTCAGTAACTCACGATGTCACCCGCGTTGACGTCCGTAGTCCGCACGCTCACTGCGCATGCGCGTCGAGTCGAGGCGATAGCGAACACTCTCTCGCGAGGGGCATTGGATTGGATTCGAACACTCTCTCGCGAGGGGCATTGGATTGGCTTGGATTGGCTTGGATTGGATTTGGATTGGATTAGATTGTGTTGGATTGTGTTGCGTCATAGCCGCGGCACGTTGCGTCATAGCCGCGGCAGACGCGCTGGGGCCGGCGCATGTGCAGTACTCTCTCTTCCGCGGTTTCCTCTCCTTCGGGCGCGCTGCGCATATAACCGGTGTGCCGTTCTCCGGCGAAGCAACATCCGCGCTTGTCTCAAACACCTAGAGTCCACGCCGCTTTACAAGTACGCCAACGTCGTCGACTGGGACCGGCTTACGCAGTCCCCTCAACGTATATAAGCGGCGGAGCGCGCGTTCGGAATTCAGTCAAGGGCGTCTTTGCTTGGCTTTCGCTTGACGTGACGCTTTGCTTGACTCGAGTAGATGCGACGCATTTACTCGAGTTCCCCCCGTGGGAAGATGCGGGCGGCTTTTAAATGCAGAGCATTTCAGTAACTCACGATGTCACCCGCGTTGGCGTCCGTAGTCCGCAAGAAAATACTATCCGACGCCAGGTTTCGATCCCTCGACCCTGCGGGCGGAACGCTATGTACATTGTGCTGTAACCACTGTGCCACAAAGCCGACAGAACCAGACGCTATATACGCGCCTTATATCGTTGACTCATTCAAATTACTGCTGACGAGCGCTCTCTCGTCAGCAGTTGCCAAAAGTGCAACAACATTAACGTAACGCAAACTACTTAACGTCGTGCGCCCCCGGAAATGCTCTGCATTTGATCGTGCCCCTCGCGAGGGGCATGTTTCACTGCGGCTTCCTACCGCTTCCTACTGGCCAGTACACTCGTCGCCATCTGTCGGATGTTGTGCGAACCCTTTGCGGCTGATGGCGCGCGATTTGAAATTTATATACACCTTTTTTCAGAATGGGCGGGCCCTCTAACTTCTGCGTGCTCACTGGTCCCCTAGGACAAGGCGCAATCCCGGTCAATTTGAAAGTGATCGTGGGAACACCCATCAGCGGGGCCTTTCAAGCTGCATAGCGGCCGTTTTCAGGACTTCGGAGATAAAGATAGCGCTGCGCTCTTCCCCTCGTTGTCTGCTGCATGATACAACCGCGAGACAACCATAACACGGCGCTGCTGCTTGTTTTTTCTTCGCAGTCGAGCGATCACCTTCAAATTGACTGTGTCCACGGGGTAAGATGTAAACAGGAGCTCCGACTTGGCTATCTCACACGGGCCCAATATCCTCAATTCGCACAATAGTTACTGTGGATATTCTAACTCTCCAAGCAGAGTGTTGAGGGCTCTGCACATAGAGTTTCATACTAATATATACGAGAGGGAAATCTGTCGCTGCAGTCGGGGGCCGCCGTGGGCGGTGCCACTGCCGCTAGCGACGTTCCTCACCTGCTTGGCTTAGATAGTCATATGGCTTCTTTTTTGTCTCGAAGCCAAAATCAACAAAAAAAAAGGGTAACATTATTTTCTTGTTCATCGTGCATGGAGCTTTTACATAATCACTGACGGAATGAATAATCTTTCTGGGGGTTGAATTTTATAATAACAAAACAAATTTCATTACCTTTCTACAGTAATATTGTTGCTTTTCGCAGCCAGAGCCAACTTTTCAGCCTGTTCATGAGCCATGCCAAGGACAAGTGGCACGTGCCTGCCCGGTACGTGACGGAAGGCTCGCCGAAGAGCGGCTACCGTAGACAGTAGCGCCAGATTTCCCTCTAGTGTATATTAGTATGAAACTCTATGGGTTCTGCCAATCCGCGCTATTAACCAGCCCTCCCCGCCCGCCGGAGCCTGGTGACCCCACCCGGCGCTTCGGCGTGGCACCTTATGACTGAATTTGTCGCCTCCATCGGCGGCGGTTCGTTTTGGGCATGCTTTCGCGCAGCTTCGTGTCCGTTGCAAGCCTACTACGCACGGCTTGATGAGCTTGTTCGACAGCACCTGCTGGGTATCCGGTACCTGATGGATAGAAGTTGTCGTACGACAAAAATACCTCACGGATTGAATTGCATGGCGGGAAAACAAAATATATAGACCACCAGCAGACATCTAGCCACAAAAGAAACGCTACCTTTTGCGCACTGCGGGCCACCGATGGGACTACGTTCCGTAAATTGGTGAATACGAATTTGGTTGCGTTTACATGTATTACAAAAGCCAACAGAAGCCAACTAGTTTGGACAAATGGCGATTCTAAAAGTTCCCTCTTACTGGCTGAAAATCGGTATGAATGCTACCCAGATAACTCAAATGCCGAATTGTTTCACTATCTCTGCTCGTGTTTTGCGGAGGCGTAGACCTGAGCTTCTTTTATTCTCTATTGGAACTGCATACGACAGTAGGCATTGCATTATAAGTACTGCATACCACACCACACCACTGTATAGTGCACTGCACTGCTGAGAACTTCATACAACTAGTCGAAAGCAGCTGGCTCCTTGCTGTAGAACGCACTTAAAACACTGGGTGCTGCTTGAAAAATTATGATTGGGGTTAGGTGTTTTTGAAAGCAACACTAAGTACCGAATCACCTTACCTATTTGAATTATATGAACAGCTGCTCCTGCCATCAATTCGGACAAGTTGTGAGTATTTCCCAAACAACTACTTCAGGGGCACGCGGCGGGACGCTTCAAGAAATCTTTGGGTATCCCGGCTCCACACAGTACCAATATGTTCCACGCTTTTTCGACACATAACTTGCCCCCTCCGCCTACTATTTGACCAACTTAATACATGGGACCCCTCGACTGGTTTTGCGGCTGTTGATTACATCATGCAGACACGGCATGCAGGGGGCAGACTTCCGCCGATGTAACCTTTAATAATCTAGCGACAGGTGTGCATTCAAACGCATGTTACAGATTCATTTTAAATTACATTTAATTTTAAAAATATGCAAGCACTTACAATAGAATATAGGCCATTATCCAGCTTTGCACTTTATTCTAGAACAACTTCATTTTCCCGAAGCAGGTCATCAGAACCCGTTGCCCAGCCATACATCTGGCGTTAACCGCTGTGGTCAGCGACAAGGGTACACGACCACACAGTCACAATGAACACTATGCCCAAGTGACGACAAAACAAAGATTGCGTTCGAAACTCTTTGGTCACCTAATCACGCTGACCGCACTTTTCCATGTTGTCACGGGGAAAGTATTGGAGGAAGCGAGAGCAGAGTGTGCAGATCCACGCACCAACCAAATCGAGTCCGATGGTCGTTGACTTCTTCTTCTAGCTGCTCACCGCTCGTCAGTCCATCATCCTCGTCACAATATCCATTGCAAGGTAGCAGCCGTAATTTTTTGTGTGGAAATGTATGCATCATTGCCGCACGCCTATGCAAACTGCGGACGACCCTCGAAAACGTTGTTTGTGTGCAGAAGCAGCTAAAATCGTAAAGCCCCCGGCAGGGTAGCGGCCCAGCAAAATGAGGGTGATTTTTGCGCTGCATCGCTTACCGTAAGCCGATTTTTTTTTTTTTTTTTTTTGACCCGCCGCGGCGGCTCAGTGGCTAAGGCGTTGCGCTACTGAGCACGAGGTCGCGGGTTCCATACCCGGCCGCGGCGGCCGCTTTTCTGATGGAGGCGAAAAGCAAAAACCCCCGTGTGTACGAGATTTCGGCGCACGTTGAAGATCCCCAGGTGGTCAAAATCAAGCCTGGGGCCCTCCACTACGGCGCGCCAGATCACCTACGTTGCGTCGGCGCGTTAAAACCTACAATCAATCGATCGAATCAATCAATCAATCAATCAATCAATCAATCAATCAATCAATCAATCATTTTTGAGTGGATGTTGTAGTGTGCGATATAATCTGGCTCATTTTTGTTTGATTTTCCCGAAATCGTATCGTAGGATTGCTTATTAGATCTGTTGGGTAAGATCGATATTTTTCAGCCTGCCTTGATTTTTTCTGACGGGAAGCTGCCTTATAGAGTATGAGCGATGGTCACATATGTGGCGGTGTGCAATGACCCAATCGATCATCGGGGCCGCGCACCGTGATTTAAAAGTCGCGCGCGTTCCTTGATATCGCGCACAGTTTGACATTGTAGAAGACAGATGTCGCGGCGGAAGAAAACTAGCCGCTGTGGCTAGCGAAGAAGGGGAGAGCAATGTACACAAAGGCACAACGAAAAGATGGGGGCCTAAGACGAAGAGAGCAAAGTGAAAGCTCAACGCCCGGCAGCGCGGGGACATCATCTGCCCACGCCAATGTTTTTTTTTTTTGATGCGACGGCATCTCATTCACTCGCCTTGTCCTCCATACGGCGTTGTCGTTGTCCGTCCACACCCCTCCCCCATTCTTCTCCCGCACGTGCTGCGCTCTCCGCCGCGCACCCCCTCTCCTCTCCGATAGGGAACACTCTCTCGCGAGGGGCATTGGATTGGATTCCATTGGCTTGGCTTGGCTTGGATTGGATTGGATTTGGATTGTATTGGATTAAAGTTGATTGTGTTGGATTGTGTTGCGCCATAGCCGCGCAACGTTGCGTCACAGCCGCGGCAGGGGGTTCACGGCACGTTTCACGCGATGGGAGAATCAACCTAACGGAAACAACAACGGAACCCCCTATGTGTCGCATCTACACAGGGGTTCCGGCGAGGGGAGGTGGGAGTAATTTTTTTTCTCGGCCTCAGTCTGCCCTCCTACTTATCTTCCTCCGTGATCGCGACTGTACATCCTTTTGACACGTAAGCGGTGGTGACTAACTGAAAGTTCGACAAATGCGTGACTGAGAGCGTCCTGCGTAACCTTGGGCCATCCCCTACGCACGTGCGGAAGCTGAACTGGCTTACCCGAGAGAGAGAAATTCCAAGGTATTATGAGGCCGAACTTTGCCAGAAAAGCCTTATTGTGTACGCATATCAGCGGCACTGTTCTCAGAGAGACGCACGCCTCGAACATCGAAGCAAGGGTTGTGCCATATGGGCCCGTTAAGCGAGACGCATAGTTAGGAGTTGAGCATCGCATAGGCAGTTATGGGTAGAGCTACCTAACAAACTTCTAGACGGGCCGTGCGGCGGGGAAGGAGTCCCTGCCGTTGCAGCCCGAGCGGTTCGTTTTCACTTGAACAACAAGAGTTCGGCTCGGAGTACAAGGCGCTCAAGTGATCTGCACGCGCTTGAAGCTTAAAGTCTGCAACTTAAGTTTTTTTGCTTTTATTCCTGTACCAAGTTATCCTAATATAAATAGTTGTAAAGGAGTCTTCGATTCTCTTCACCATATCAGAAAACGTCTTGAGTTCGCCAATTCATCTACCATCTTCCAGAACCTAAACACAATCGCTGAACCTTTTTGCAGCGTCGCTTTCCCCTACCTGTCCTTATTTATTATGACCGGGAGACAGGTAGTGTTATCCTAAATGAGTTGGCTGCAACAATGAGAAGATTGTAGCTAAATACAATAAGGTTCGTGCGTGGTAGGGTTTTTTTAATTGCTTCTGATTTTAGTAACTCACGATGTCACACCGCGTTGGCGTCCGTATAGTCCGCATCACTACGTAGTCCGCACCCTACACTATATAAAGAAAAAAACCTTATAATACCTTCCGGCGCCAGGTTTCGATCCCACGACTCTGCGGGCGGAAACGCAAGGTACACGGCACTTTACCGACTGCTCCACGGAGCCGACACAGAATGGAAGGTTACGCACGCGCCTTATATCCTTGACTCATTCAACCGTCGGCCACAGGTGCGCCCTCTCCCCCGCGTCCTCCTCACCTTCTCTCCGCTCGCAACACCCTTTCTCGCCGGTTCGGTTCGCGTTTGTCATGTGGGCGCGGATTTTCGGCGCTATAACACTCTCTCGCAAAGGGCATTGGATTGGATTCGATTGGATTGGATTGGATTGGCTTGGCTTGGCTTGGCTTGGCTTGGCTTGCTTGGATGGATTGATTTGGATTGGTTGGGTTAAGTGGATTGTGTTGTTGCGTCATAGCCGCGCCACGTTGCGTCGTAGCCTCTCCACGTTGCGTAATAGCCGCGGCAGGGGGTTCACGGCACGTTTTCACGTTTCACCATCGACTTCATCGACAATGTCTACGCTGGAAACAACAATTACAACAACAACAACCAATCCGTAATCCATAAGACTTGCAGGCACGCCCCCCGCGGAAATGCTCTGCATTTGATCGTGCCCCTCGCGAGGGGGATGTTTTGATTTTTTCGGTGGTGAGCATACGCGGTAATGCATCACTTTGCGACGGCGAACCGTCACGCCGAATGCAGATGGTTGTATGGGAAGAGGACAAAGGAGGCCAATTAGCGTCGTCTGGCCCGATAGCAACCGGGTCTGCGGCGATACTCCACTTTTGTGCTTTACCGTTGGAGCAGTTGTTAATCGTAAAACCAGCCTCCCGCCCCCTTTTTTTGAGAGGCAATGCAAATTAGGGGCTCTGGCTGTCGGCGTCTGTGTCGTCGTCTCCTGTCATCGACGGTACAAAACACCGGGACAATTGTTTACGCCTCGCGCTAGAACCTAACGCGTACGCAAAAGAAACACACCGGGACACTCGTTTTCCCCACGCCTCGCGCTGGAACGCTTCGTGCTTCAAGCAAAGCTGTATACCTCTATCCCCAAACGGTTTCATATCCATGGGCAAAAGCGCGAAGGCGCCAAGGATACACTTGGCGCCCTACAAGAATACACTGCATGTTTCGCCCCTCCCCAGGTGTCACGTTAGTAGAGACGGCCCAGGACTTTTTTTAAATGCAGAGCATTTCAGTAAACTCACGATGTCACCCGCGTTGACGTCCGTAGTCCGCACGCTCACTGCGCATGCGCGTCGAGTCGAGGCGATAGCGAACACTCTCTCGCGAGGGGCATTGGATTGGATTCGAACACTCTCTCGCGAGGGGCATTGGATTGGCTTTGGATTGGCTTGGATTGTTTGGATTGGATTAGATTGTTGTTGGATTGTGTTGCGTCATAGCCGCGGCACGTTGCGTCATAGCCGCGGCAGACGCGCTGGGGCCGGCGCATGTGCAGTACTCTCTCTTCCGCGGTTTCCTCTCCTTCGGCGCGCTGCGCATATAACCGGTGTGCCGTTCTCCGCGAAGCAACATCCGCGCTTTTCTCAAGCACCTAGAGTCCACGCCGCTTTACAAGTACGCCAACGTCGTCGACTGGGACCGCCTTACGCAGTCCCCTCAACGTATATAAGCGGCGGAGCGCGCGTTCGGAATTCAGTCAAGGGCGTCTTTGCTTGGCTTTCGCTTGACGTGACGCTTTGCTTGACTCGAGTAGATGCGACGCATTTACTCGAGTTCCCCCCGTGGGAAGATGCGGGCGGCTTTTAATGCAGAGCATTTCAGTAACTCACGATGTCACCCGCGTTGGCGTCCGTAGTCCGCAAGAAAATACTATCCGACGCCAGGTTTCGATCCCTCGACCCTGCGGGCGAAACGCTAAATGTACATTGTGCTGTAACCACTGTGCCACAAAGCCGACAGAACCAGACGCTATATACGCGCCTTATATCGTTGACTCATTCAAATTACTGCTGACGAGCGCTCTCTCGTCAGCAGTTGCCAAATTGCAACAACATTAACGTAACGCAAACTACTTAAACGTCGTGCGCCCCCGGAAATGCTCTGCATTTGATCGTTGCCCCTCGCGAGGGGCTTGTTTCACTGCGCTTTCTACTGGCCAGTACACTCGACGCCATCTGTCGTGTTGTGCGAACCCTTGGCGGCTGATGGCGCGCGATTGTAGAAATACAATATCCACCTTTTTTTTAATTGCTTCTGATACCATAAATTACTTCTGTGCGTAAGACCATTGTGCACGTATATGTATTATCTAAGGCGAGAGTTGCTTTAGCACTCAAGCTTTATCTTGATTGCGCTCCGAGGTACAGGCTCACTTCCGAGCGTAGCAGAGGCATAAATATCGCCGCGGACGCCAATTACGGCTTACTAGAAGAATTCCGGGGTGCCATAGGGCAGGTATGAGAGATCGCGAAGCGGGCTTCGGATAAGGTTCCCTAAAACGTTTCCTTTGCGAGAAACGCACGGCTACATATGAAATACACAAGATACTCACAGCATGCGACCGAGCCAAACTAGGCTTCCCAGCCAGGAGCTCTCGGTGCTGCTTTCCTCCGCCATGGTTCCGGCCCGAGCGTCCGATGGTGGTGGTGGTGGTAATGGTGGTGGTGGCCCGAAAAATGGCGCATACCCACTCGGGGGGATTGGCCAAGAAGAGTTATGTTTTCATTACGATCAATCAAGCGAGGCAAAATAATGGAGCAGAAGAAAGAATTTGGTCTAGGTTAATGAGAGAGAGAGAGAGAAAACACGAGAAAAAAAATGGTTGGTTGGAACCAAAAAATCAGCGGCGCGTACCCACTCTGGGGGATTGGCCAAGTCAGATTGGGGAAACTGGTCAAGAAATCAAACTAAGGGTAAAATAGAGCTGTGGAGTGTGAGGGAAGTGATGTTGGAAATTTTGAGGGGGAAAAAAAACTATACCATACCGAAGTAAAAACAGATACTACACGTACCAGAGAAAGAAAGTACGAAGTGTCTTTTAACAGGGTAGGCGACCGGATTGTGAAATAAAAGCGTGAAGGGCGCGACACACATCCCCGTGGCAGAAACCTAAACCCGCTGCCCCAAATGACAATACATTCGATACAGACAAGGAAAGACCCAGGCGCCGGAGGGGAACCTCCAGGAATCGATTTCGGATAGAGGAGAACCGCCGGCAAGACAGCAGGAAATGTTCGATTGTCTCCTCCTCTTGACAAAACTCGCATTGGGGCGAAGGCGCTATGCGTGCACGGTGAAGGTAGAAATTCAAATTTGGGCTCGGCAGCGAAAGCTGGTCAATGTGACCTCGCAAAAATCGCGACTGCATAACATCACTCTTCCACGCATACCGGAGTGCTCAATTTCGGGGCAGCCAGAGATACTGTCTGGGTGCAGGCTGTCCAGCGAGCTATAACTGCGAAACCGGGATGCAACAACTTGGGCTATGGGGGGCACAGTGTCAACCAGCGGTCCATTCAATGCCACACCTGCCAGATAATCAGCGGTTTCATTAAGGTGGATACCCCTGTGTCCTGGAACCCATACCAGGCGGATTTCTTGTACAGGGGTGGTAGGAGCATCGAGAGCGTTCGGCTTAGAGGGGTAAATCTTGGATTAGATAGGGTGGAGCAGACTGAAAGCGAGTCCGTCACAATAATCACTTTCGAATTGTCTTCATTTAGTTTTCTAATAGCAAGGGTCAATCGCCAAAAATTCTGCCAAGAATATTGTTGTGAAATAGGGTAGCCGCAAAGAAAATGCCCAGTCAAGTGCAGGTGAAAAGATACCAATACCAGCCTTTCTTTCCTGAACAGACGCATCTGTGGCGACAACCACATGGGTTGGAAACTTCTCTAAATGGGTGATTAGAAGACCAGCTATAGTCTTCTCCGGCAAATATGTGGAATTCAAGGGGAAAATATTATCAAAATCAATTTCCACCATCGCATTTCGAGGTTCAAATGAAAGAATCGAGAGAATGTTGACGTTTAATAGCGCTAATAGAGACTGTACAAACACACCTGCGGGCGTTCGTACCTGGGCCATGGCTGAGCGAAAAAAGGCGTTGGGGAGTGAACGAAGACCATTTGCGACCTTGAAATAGGCAATTCCATTACACGAAGGTATGCCTCTACTGTCAACACTTTTAATCGGGGGGAGAGAGAGAAAACATTTTATTGAGCTCAAATGTGAGAGTGGAACCCTAGTCCGGGAATCCATGCGTTGCCCTCGCCGTCTTGGCCCGTGTCACCAGGAGAGTCTGGTCCTCCGGTTGACAGCTGGTCAACAGTGTCTCCCACAGCTCGGGAAAGGAACAGGTGGAGAGGGGTGGTAGGGCTGGGTTGTGAGCGCATTCCACAATTATATGCTGGGGGGTACCTAGCTGTGGACAAAACACTTGCATAGCGCGGTGTACTGTGTGGGAAACAATAAATTCATTCGAACCGGGTGAACGTACGTGCCTGCTTGTAATTGTCGGAGTGTTATTTCCTGAGTTTTGCTGAGGGATGGGTGAGGGCACGGGAATTTTTGTCTGGTGGTCCCGTAAAATTGAGTAATTTCCTGATAGGTGAGAAGTGGCGTCGGAGCTGCGGTGACCTCTGGGGCTCGGTGGGCCAGTTCGCGAGCCTGTTGGTGGGCGAAGTTGTTGCCCGTTACAGAGGCATGGGCAGGTGTCCAAACGATCGCCACTCGGTGAGATGGACGGTATCGCTGAAGTAACCGCAGGGTCGTTGGTGCAGCCCTCCCTGAAAGGAAACTGCGGCAGGCTGCTTGAGAGTCAGTGATGATGACTCTGCTGGAGCATTGGATGAGGGCTAAGGCAATGGCGAGTTCTTCGGCGTCTATCGGGAATCAGGGGAAGGATGCGAGCCTCCCAGTACAATTCCCGAATAGGGACGTACTTCGGTAAACCCAAACACAAGCGCAAAGCTTGTCGTTCTAGTGTAATCAATGGTAGCTTATAAAACGGATTAGCTTATAAAACGGATTACTTGAACAAAGGATGGATCCGAATTCTAGAATAGGTCGAACGTATAGGCGCTAGAGCATGAGGAGAATGTCTCTACGCATCCCCGACTTCTTGTTGCAAAATCTTTTTAACAGTGAAACCGCCCTCCTCGCTTTGGCCGCAGTATAATCAATATGAGGACGCCAGTTTAGATTGCTCTCATATATCACACCTAGATATTTCAGGGAAGTAACTTGTGAAATTATTTTCTGTTGGTATGTCAGACAAATGGTAACAGGGTCTTGAACCGGGAATGCCAGGAGGGCACACTTTCCGACATTTAAGGATAGGCAGAGCCCGTCTAGCCACGATCCTAAGATCGAGAGGTACAGCTGCAGGGATTGGTGCAAAGAATGTATATTCCTTGACGATGCAAAAAAGGCTAAATCATCAGCATACAAATATGATTGAATTGCCGCAATAACGGGCACCTCGCTCAGCAACACATTAAATAACACCGGAGACAGGACGGATCCTTGTGGTAGACCTCGCGATTGACTGTAACTCGAAGAGGTGACTCCGTGCTGGGCAATAAATAATTTGCGGCCTGTTAAAAACAACCTGACCAAGGAAATAATATATTCCGGGAAAGATAAGCGCACCATCTTTTCTAAAAGTATGCCATGTTCCACGCAATCGTACGCTTTGGCCACATCCAATGTCACCAGTGCTGCGACCTCTTTAGAACGTCGAGCCATATAAAGGCGGCTCTCTAGGTCTATGTGCGCCGACCATATCGAACAGCCTGGCCTAAATCCCACCTGCCGAGGGCTCAATATGTTAGAACTGGTTAAAAACTTCTCAATTCTGGCCAATAAAATTCTTTCAATAATTTTGACAAGGTTAGACGTTAAGCTTATCGGTCTTATGTTATCCAATGGATATCCTAATCCGGGTTTCTTAGGCAAGGGGATAACTTAAGACAGACGCCAATCCAAAGGGATCCAGGAGGCACGCAAAGAGTGGTGGACAATATGCAGGAGGACTTCGGGTGACTCACTAAACAACACCTTTATCATTGGAACCGTAATTGCATCTGGACCTGGTGCTGCATCAGGTACACGCTGCAACACGTCATATAACCCACCCCTTGTAACCTCCTCAAAATTTACAGCCGAGCTCAGTAAAGGAGAGTCAGTCACCTGGGGGGCCAGTACAGAATATTGAGATGTGAACCGAGCCTGCAGTCCTAAAACCAATTTTTCAAGAAGAATTTTTAGGGCAGTTGGCGTATGAATAAAGGAGTCAAGGTTTGATGCAGTAACGCCGTTTTTACTTCTCCGCAAGAAGCTGAAGAGCACCCGCCTATTACAAGCTTCTGAGAGAATAGAGAATCGGTTTGTGTTGTACATCTCTTTTGCCTGTGAAACTGTACGTTTAAACACACCGCGAAAATACTGAAAGTTGCTCCAATTACTAGGACACTGATTATACCGCAATTTTTTCCACGCTGCTTTTCTTCGACGGTAGTCCCTCGTACATTCATCATTCCACCATGGACTGCAAGGCTTCCCTTGGACCGAAGTAATAGGAAATTTAGCTCGCGTGGCCGAATCCTGTATCAATGATACTAGCTCCTTGGCGCGACATTCATTATCTTGAGTGGGTATCGAAGGCAGGGCTGAACGCATAAGGTTTCCAAATCGAGGCATATTTACAAAGGAGCGTGCCCTGCGGATAACGTTTTTCCTTACACTGATATCAAAAACCACGAGTAGATGATCGCTAGATGTTGCACAGTCTACCGTAGACCAAGCAGTAACCAGACCCGGTTCTGCAAACGCCAAGTCTAATGCCGACTTACTTTGGTCGCGTAGGTATGTAGCAACTCTAGAGTTCATACAGGAGAGAGAGTGGTCGCTAGCCCAATCCCATAAGCGCCTGCATCAGTACGGCATCCCCAGTCAACATGATTGGAATTGAAATCCCCGGCTAATAAGACGTGACTTTTACAAGCAGCCAAAGCTGCATCTAGTGAACCGGTCGATGTCACCCCACATGGGAAGTATGCATTTACAAGGGAGAATGAAACATTTCCTGGCAATTCAAAATCAACTGCAAGAATTTCACTCTCAGATGAAAGTGAAACAAAGGACATGTGTGCACTATGGCAGAATTTTAGCGATACTAAAATCAATAACCCTCCACGTCTACCTTGCCTGTCCAAACGAAAGGAGCGGAAATTTGGAATGAAAAATGATTTCTGGGGAGAAAGCCAAGTTTCTTGAAGTAGGATAAAAATCTGGTTTTGTTGTTGTTGTTGTTCCCATGTTATTGGCGCATACCCCGTCAAGGGATCGGCCAAACGTTAGTGGTTATAGCAAAACGGAAAAAAATTCTTGTCTAATTTGGTACTCTACAAAAAATATGCAGCGCGGGTAGAGTGGTTTTTATGCCCGCATACCCCCACGACATACGCCCTGTAGAAAATCCAAATTTCTCTGACGATGATGGCGAATGATCGTGGATCAAGTGAAAGGACAAAACGCGCTTCCCGTGGCCGGAATCGAACCCGGGTTCCTCGCGTTATGAAGCATAGAATAGAATAGAATAGAATAGAATAGAACTTTATTGTTGTCACAGAATGGTACATCACCAGAATATAGTCAATACAGAAAGGGGTCCCAGATTAATGAAGTGTAGTGGGACCCCTTCATCTGTCCGACTGCTTCAATTAGACATGATCCAAGATAGCGCAAAGCAGCAGGTAAGGATTCGCGACGTACACCACAACCGCAAACGTTATCATCATCATCATTTATTTACCCTTAAGGGCACCTTACGGGGTATTACATAAGGGCGGGGGGGTGATTCGAACATAGCATACATACAAAGGCATTTGCCGACAAGAACACAAACAAAATAGAATTCGAAAAGTGTGGTTACAGTGCAACAATAATAGTATACCTGGTTATACAACTAATATCTGAATAATTTCGAGGTAATTATACACCACAAAAAACACACGACTGATTACATAACAAACTAATACACATATGTTACGACGGGTACGGTTTTGAAGTGTGTTTGGAGTAATGCCTTGTACTTTAGGGGATGGCGCGTTCATTGACTATTAGATTTGGACTATTAAATAGGGCAATGGAGTACACAACCCGAGAGTTTCTGTGGGTATTCTATAAAAGTAGTGCGTACCTCCACTGTGGCAATTACTCGTAGTGGGATTGACGAACAAAAGAACACGTCACGAGAAAAGATCGAAAGAGAGAGAAGGCTTCGCGTTTACCCAGGGGTACAAGATGTTTCCTCAAGTGCTCATAATTGTTATAACCCCTTCCCGCTGTTCCAGGGGGATCAAAAGATAAGTTGAAATATTAAAACAAAACAACGAGCAGTGCTTGTGGTTGTTCGGAGCGTCATGGAAAGGAACGCCAGCGGCCATCGGATGGAGGAAGGAGATCGGCAGTTCAGTCTTAACAGTGGTTGTCTCGAAGGGGGATCACTCAATCAGTTTTCTACCCCTCATCTATTTGCCTGTACTATAGGCCATAGAGTTTCATACTAATATACACTAGGGGGAAATGTGGCGCCACCGTCTAGGGCAGCCGCGCTTCGGCGAGCGTGCCGTCATGTACCGGGCAGGCACGTTCCACTTGTCCTTGGCATGGCTCACGCACAGGCTGAAAAGTTGGCTTTGGCTGCAAAAATGCAACAATATTACTGCAGAAAATTAATCGAATTTGTTCTGTTATTAAAAAATAAAGCTCCATAAAGATTGATTTGCCAGGGATTATTTAGAAGCTTCATAGAAGATGAACAAGAAAACAATGTTACCCCTTTTGGCTTCAAGACGAAAAAGAAGCCATGTGGCTAACCAAGCCAAGGAGGCGAGGAACGTCGCTAGCTGCAATGGCGCCGCCCACGGCGGCACGCGAATGCAGCGCCAGATTTCCCTCTAGTATATATTAGTATGAAACTCTATGCTATAGGCCTCTTTCCGTAAAATAAATGGTAATGTCGACGGCTGCATCGTGCGAGAGTTTTACGGTGTCAAGGCAAGTTGCGGTCGTCGTCGTACGGGGAATGATTTCAGAAAGAGAGAAAATTTCGGCAGTGCTAGATGAGCCGGTGTAGTGTGGCTTTTACCTCACATGTTTCGAACATGCACAAATGATCCGCTAGGCTATTAAAACGTGCATAGATGATCCTTCAGGGTAATACGACGCACAGTGACAGCTGCTAACACATAACAATGCAACTTTGGTGACTACTTCAAGAGGATGCTTTTAAGCTGCGTCCTAAAATTATGGCTTAGATCAAGAAGACGGACCTTCGTTGGTACGCACAGGCGAGTCTTCTAGAGCAGCCACTCAACTTCCAGCTTCACCCGTAGGCATTGGCCATGCAATTTTCAAGTGCGGAGCACTTTTTAGAAGCCTGGGTTGTCGTCGCAGCTCTCCCGGGGTTATGACGTCACGCACCTAAACAGAGGCTTCGAAAATAAAACCACTTCACCTGGTCGGGATCAAACCAGGATTTTCCGGGTGGCGTAGCTAATGTCTATAGAATTGCGCCACAAAGCCACACGTCAGTCATAAGCAATGTCCTTGGGGTGATCTTCGCGTTGTGCGGTTGCCACTGACACGCTGCCACGGCTAGTTCACGAATAAATGCACAACATTATAAAATAATAAAGATATCGAATTAACGTATTCTGTACCCCGAAATAATGAAAACTCAATGCAGTGTCTCTGATAAGCACGATTGATTGATTGATTGATTGATTGATTGATTGATTGATTGATTGATTGATTGATTGATTGATTGATTGATTGATTGATTGATTGATTGATTGATTGATTGATTGATTTGATTGATTGATAACCCGCCTGGTCAAGAGGGTTGCGAGCAAAACGCGCGGACTCCAGAAAGGTACAATTCTCTTAATACAAGCATTAATCATCAGCAGAATCACCTATGACACCCCATATATTTAGGGCTAAAAACGCCGAAAAAGAGAAACTCGGCATTCTCATTAGTCAAGCATGCGAATTGGCACTGGGTCTACCGGCGATGACTCCCACAGAGAAGCTAATGCAACTAGGGGTACAAAACACGTGGAAGAACTTGTAGAGGCTCACAAGGTCAGCCAAACTGAACGGCTGAAACTCCCGTAAACAAGTCGCGCCACTTTACGCTGTCTCGGGTATGAGGGGGACCTGGATTTTAAAACTAAAAAAAAAAAAAGGCGCATCCCGTTTTGCCTGACTGTACATCAAGGTTGCATATCCCGTGCAACATGCACCCTCCTTACCGCAAAGGAAGGAGAAATGCGGGACAAAGGCTCTGAAGAACGCTTATGGTAACGATAGCGGATCGGGGTACGTGGACGCCGCAAAATATGCAAGTGCAAACCATGCAACACACGCGATAACCGTGAACAACAGCAAAGTAAAGGAGCTAAGCTCGGCAACTATCACGACTGAAAACATCGACTCCGCGGAAGAGGCCGCGATTGCTCTCGCTACTACAACGATCACGAAAAGTCAAGTTCGCATGATTATAATCACGGACACCCAAACAGCCTGCAGACATTTTCAGAAGGGCCTTATCTCCACACTGGCAATTAACATACTCCTGTAGCTAAAAGATAAAAAAAAAATCCCCGCATTTCCCCGAGGGGAAGAATGTGAAAGTGCGAATGCACGAGTTGAATTTGCGCGGTTCGGTAATGTTCACGAAAGAGAGATCACACACACACACAACTACAAAGAAAGAAAGATGCATTTATTCACAGACACCTATTTGTGTTGTCGTTGTACTTGATTGCTAGAGTGGATCTCAGCTTTGAAATTTCGTGTCAGTACTCCTTTAAGCGGGTGCATTAGCCCTTCTCACGCCCGATTCCTGGCCAATCCCCCACGTGGGTATGTGCCATGTCAGCGGCCAGGCAGCGCGCGCCCATCTCCCCCCCGTTGCCAAGGAAGACGAGGAGCGCGCGCACCCGCAGCTGTTGCTATGCGGACGGCGGCGGACGCTTCAGGCTCGCTTAAGAAGTGCATTCGCACTTAAAAGAAGATCATGTACCGGACACATGGACATGTGGACATGTGGACACCAGACATGTGGACACAAGTTTCTGGAGCGGCTGATGCCCTGCCCGAGATCATTTCCACCGGGAAACCACCGCTACCCTTACCACTGTTACAGAAGCTCAAGCCACTAGTCCGTCGATGTTCCCACCTATCCCACGACGCACCGGGGAAATATAACAATATTGCCGATTGGGCAGACAGAAATATCCACCTCCTCATCCAAAACTCACTCAAAAAGAATCAACGCCGTTAAGAAAACTCCAGACCCTTTCCCGCACTCCCCACTGTTGCACATGATTCATCTCAATCTGTACACTTACCAGTGCAAATTCTAAGGCACCCCCAACACTCTCTGCCACGTTCTGTGGGAGTGCAAGGGTGTGAAGGAACTCCCGGTACTCCTGGCGCCATCGACGGAGCAGTGGGAGGCCTTGCTGTCCAGCGAGCTCCTGGATGACCTGCGCGGCCTTGTGATCCGGGCCCGACAAGCAGCTGAGGGCCATGGCATCCTGGACTATGGACGCCACCCACCCTGGATAATCAACGCTACTACAATGAAGATCATCCAGCGCTCAATTTTCCTTTTATACGAATCAATAAACGTTTATTCCTCCTCCTTCGTTACAGGGGGTAGCTGCCCTAGGCAATAATCTCCTTCTACTCTTTCCACACCAACATTCTAATCTTTTAGTCATCCCTTTCTGGGGCTGCGGCGAGCTCTATGGACCTATTTTGGTATCAACGCCAGGATGATACTGAAACTAATCGAGAGAGGGCGCCGCAGCCTCTTTACCGAATCACTGTTCTGCTGCATTTCGATAGTCTTCACGCTGAGGGGGACTGCTTTAATTCTTGCCCAATCCTCCGCGTAAACGCATATCCGGATCCGCACATGGCGGAAGGAGCAACTGAAAGGGGTCTTTTCTCTTGGCGTGTATGGTCACAACGCACGCAGAAACAATGTTCATTTTGCAACATACTCATCAGGCGCAAATCACGCCACAAAACGAAATATGAAAACCCACAACGCTACTAGTTCTATTAGAGCTGTACTGTCCATAAGAATTAAGTGACGGAAAGATGTCATAGTCAACGCACTGTTAGCCTACCTCGCACTGTTAGCCTATCACCATGTCCAACATGTAAGTCCCTAAAGGTTCGTGTGTACAAAAGGAATGCAGCAAGTCTTCTAATACTGTATCTCGAGCTTCTCAAACATTGCATTGATCTAAAATAGCACGTATTTGCCTTGGCCTTCAAGCTGATGCTATCAGTGACTTTACTGGCTCCAAAACCCTGAAATTAAGCCTTCGCGATTGTTCTGCACAGTAGGAGCAGGCGTTGTACATAATCAAAGTGAAGCTTTCAAGCCTCTCAATGATGTACGTGGTGCATCCAAAAAACGCCCTGTAGGAAAGCCAACTTTTTTGATGATGAAGTGATCGTAGGTTACCTGAAGAAAAAGACGTTTCCCGTCATTGAAGCGAGAGAGAGAGAGAGAAAACAACTTTATTAAGCCAAACAAAACTGCGGTGACTACGTGCCGGATGGGGGCGGTTAGCTCTTCACGAGACCCATGTGCTTACCAAGGCCGCCTGGCCACCTGCGATCACGACGAGCTGGTCTTCCAAGGCGGGGCTGTTAGCAATGTCTCTCATCGCTCGTTAATGGTTGGAAAGGGTTGGGGTAAGGCGTGAGGGAATGGTGTCAGTAAATAGGACTCTCCGATGATGTGCCAAAGCGTGCCCAACTGGCCTGCAGAAACTACTACTACTCTACTCTTCGATCTCTCCGGGTACATTCTGCTCTGGAGATAGCGTGCGGGAGGATCCCGCTTTTATTTGCCTGTAGATCGTTTACTGTGCCCTGCTGAGGCGATTTGTGTGGCTCAGGGTACCGCCTTCTGCCTTCCCTGTGGGGCTAGTGATGCCCTGTAACTCGTTATGTCCTGTTGATCGTACTTGTCTGCGCGGTGTTGAAGTTCTCGGGTGAGCTGGTGGGCGAGCCCTTCGACCTCTAGCCCAGAGTGAGCCGGTGTCTATATTGTAACGATGGTTACAATTAAAAGGTAAACTGTGTTTATTAAACAGGGCGAACTTGTGGCCACAAGCAACGAGCTCTGGCTATCCTCAAACCGTTCCACGGTCTTCTTCCTCTTTCTCTTCGTCGGAGCGCACTCCTCGTCCCTCTTCCTTGCTTTCGAGCACCGCCTAACAGCCCAAACGGGAAGGTACACTACTATGTAATGCAGCAGCTCCCGTGGTACAGTGTGAGCTTCCCGCCAGGTCCATAGTAGTGGAAGCATCAACCGTTCCACGATCTTCTTCCTCTTTCTATTCGTTCGGAGCGCACTCCTCGTCCTCTTCCTTGGTTTCAAGCACCGCCTAACGGCCAAACGGGAAGGTACACTACTATGGACCTGGGGGGAAGCTCAAACTGTACCACGGGAGCTGCTGCAATATCAGTTTGGCTTTCCGCTCGTGTATAAGTCGTTTTCTTCCTCGAGTATTCTGAGTGCCGCCAAAGATCCCCCGCCTTTCTATAGTTCCCATGCGCTTCTGTGAGTCCATGATTATTTTGCTTGCTTTAGGTTGCGTGAGCGCCACGGCTATTGCCGCCTCTTCCGCTTCTTCCGGAAACCGCCATTTTGACAGAGGGCCCGCATCCCCAGCGCGCTTGCGTCGTGACCGATAATGCGGCCTGAGTCGAACTTAGGTAACCCACACTGCGGCTTCTTCTTCCGCTTGTCTTAGCGTTTCGGTCAGGGTGACCCTGGCCCCTCTGCGCCCGTAGTTTCGCCTTGTCTTATGTTCTGACGCACGCGTTTGCTTTCGATTTTCGTGCGCCCAAAGCTTGGGTAAAGGTACCATTTCCTTGTGGTGAGCCTCTTGCCAGCGCAGCTTGCCCAGGACCATTCGACCCGCCGAGCTTTGGCCGAGCCGAACTCTCTGGTTAAACAGGTAGGTTTCCTCCAACTCTTATAAAGTATCCGCGTTTAGCCATGTCGAGCGTCTTCTCGGTGGATACCCAGCGCCATCTTCGATGCTTTGCGTATGATCGCGATCAGTTCATTCCTGTCTTCCTTCAGTAGCTGTTGGTATGGCGCGGCGTATGCGATGCCCGACGTCACAAAGATCTGTACTAGCGTCAGCGCGTCGTCTTCTTTCGGACGTCTTCGCCTGTTTGTGACTCTCCGGATTATGTTTGCGATCTGTTCCGTGGTGTTCTTGATCTTGTGCAGCGCCGCTGCCTCTCCTTGTTGTTGCTCTGGAAGATCACTCCCAGGATTTGAGATTGCGTGTTCAGTGTTATGCCCGTTTGGTCTATGGTATTACGCACTTTGTCTTGCTCTCCCTTCTTTCTTCGTGGCTTTATGATTAGAAGCGCTGGCTTTTGCGGCGAGCAGCAGAGGCCGCATATATTTGCATAGTCGTGTACGGTCTCGGCCGCTCTCTGAAGGTTCTATTCCATACAACTCGCCAACCCCGCTCTACACGTCTACACGGTGGTGTCGCCCGCGTAGAGAGCGTGGTCAATGCCCCTATGCCTTGGAGCATGGCCGGGAGCACGAGTAGCACTAGGCTGAAGAGCAGGTGCGACAGGACCGACCCTTTCGATGTGCTCCTGTCACCTCGGGCTATCTGTTGCGACTTCTCTATCTGTTGCGACTGATCTCTGCCTGTTCTGTTGCAGAAAAAGTCCTGGACATACTTGGGCGTTCGCTCTCCGCATCCCGTCTCTCCTAGGTTACGGAGTATGCTGTCATGGGTTACGTGGTCAAATCCTCCCTTTAGGTCGAGCGCAAGATTCACCCTCGGCGTCGGGTTCTTTGCTTTCTTGATCACCAGTTCGTGTAGCTGCACTACGACGCATTGCATGCTCAGGTGCCTTCGGAAACCGTACATGGTCTGTGATATCTGATGGGGGGTGTCTAGGTGACATCTGGAGTCTCTAAAATATCATGCGTTCGGCCATCTTCCCCTCACGTGACGTGAGAGGGACAGGTCGCAGGTTGTCGAAATGACGTGGCTTCCTCGGCTTGGGGATGAAGCGCACATTCGCTTCCTGCCATTTTTTCGGTAACGATCCCTTCTCCCACCCTGCGTTGGTAAGGTCTATGAGCTCCATCCGACTCTTCTCGCTCATGTTCCTTGGCACCTTGTAGGTAATGGCGTTGATGGCCGGCGCGCTACCGTGGTTGCTTTGGTCTATGGCTGCGATCAACCCCAGCTCCGTGAAGGCCACCGTCCATGTCTTCCTTGATCGCCTTTTCCTGTTCGAGGGTCGGTTTGCCGCTGTTTTCCCGTCTTGATGTACTTCCGCGTGAGTTCTCGCACGAGCTTCTCCCCGTCCTCGTCGTAGCTGTTGATCGCTCGTGCGAGGTCCGCGTGCTCCCGTGCTTTTGCTGTTCAGTGGGTTTATTCAGTACTTCAGCAGTTTACACGCCTTTTTCGTCGACAGGGGGGCCCTGGGAACCATTGCAATTCTTCATCCAGCTCTCCCTGCATAGTGGGATCGCGTACTCGGCCGCTTATCTGCTCAGCTCGTGAATGCGTTTCCTGAGCCGTCTTGTTGTGTCTCTGCCTCTTCGACCTTCGGGTGGCCCCGTGCCTGGCCTCCCACATGTTGGAGAGCCTGCTGTCTACGAAGGGAACCTGCGTTTTCGTGGCTATCTTCTGCGTGTACTTATCCGACTTGTTCACGTTGCTTCTCGGTCTACGCCCGATACGTCTGGACTTGGTCGTCACTTTCTTCGGTCTCGTCGTCTTTTGATTCAGCTCCTTTCTATGCAAGCAGTCCCGGTCCGTGATGCTGGAATTTCCCAGTCTTGCCTTTAGGTCGGTTCCCCTAAGGGTCACGCGGATCACATTGTGGTACGAGCTGAGGTTCACCCCGGTGTTGTGGCAGGCAACGTCGAGGTTCCCCCCGAAGTAGCGTCAGATCCGGGGTAGTGTCTCTCGCCGTGCCCGTGCCCGTCCTGGTGGTACGCCCGGCTTGTTTATCACCTCCGTGTTGTGGTCTTCTAGCGATTTTGTGAGTTGCGTCTCCCTCTTGGACGAGTACTTGTAATCCCCACTGCGTGTGTGCGGCGTTGAAGTCTCCTAGCATAAGTATCGATCTCGTTCTTGCTTCTTTCATGCAGTTTAGGATGGTGCCCTCAAAGTCGACGGCCCGGTCTCGAAGGTCGGCAATATGCGTTCAGGGCGAACATATCCAGGTTTTCACCCGTGGACATCATTTGCCGGTGCACTGTATGAGGCGACGTGAAGCAGCCTAGCGATTTTGTGAGTTGCGTCTCCCTCTTGGACGAGTACTTGTAACCCCACTGCGTGTGTGCGGCGTTGAAGTCTCCTAGCATAAGTATCGATCTCGTTCTTGCTTCTTTCATATGCGTGTAGGATGGTGCCCTCAAAGTCGACGGCCCGTCTCGAAGGTCGGCAATATGCGTTCAGAGGCGAACATATACTGGCCAATCTGAGTTTATTGCATTGCGCCGTTCGGGCACGGTCGAGGCAGTTGGACTTGCGAAGTGGAGCATGGACGTGCAAAATTAGACACAAAAATGCCCCCTCCATCTGACGACGACCAAAATTGAACCCGAAGCTTAATGTGTGATATCAAACAGCCAATGCCTCAAAGTCAAAGGCGCTGGGATCAAAAGTCCAAACTGCATGCGAGCGAGTCAAAGCTCAAACAGGCAATTCGAACCATCTGCGAGTGTAAAGTTCAAATGAAACCACGGAATTCCTTACAAGAAAGCATCGCATTCAAACATCGTCAATATTTGAAGGAGCGGAGCATGATTTTTACTTTCGACCCCTTCAAGCTTTCCTCACCATTATTCTTCAGCTACAAGCCAGCAATAGCTGATCAATACTACTACTATAAATAGGGCGCTGCGTACTCGTCCAAGAGCATGCTTTACCTCATCCACTTCATCATCACCATCATCGTCGTCTTCTTCTACCTCAGCAGCGCTGCCATTCATCAGTGCAGCAAACGTAGAACTTACCTACTCCCTACATACATTTCTTGACATGATAACAGAGTTCGACCAGAATTCTCGCAGTTGTAACAGAAAAAAAGCCGGGCGTCACAAGATAAATGTCCTGAACGTGCATGCAACATCGCCACAACCTTCGCATCTTATTTGTCGGAAACATACGTCACCTTACGCTAGGTCAAGTATGTGAACAGTGTTCAATTAATACGCCATCTACTATTGTTGCAAGTAAAGGCACAAATAAGTACTTAGCCGGCCAGCAGAACCTTTAGATAGAACCCAAGCTTGCAGTAAAGCTCAAACATCAGAAGCGGCCGCGGTAACGTGTCACCGTACTCTTTGGCGTCCCCCATTTTTCCACAGTGGCACATGCAGTTGCACATACAAAATTTTTCGACAGATTTAGGCAGTTTTTCTGAAAATATCACCACTTGCAAAGTTTACAACTGACCGGTATCAAACCCAAAGCTGTCGCATAATTGGAACATGGAGATAAAACAAGGCGTCCTAGTTTCGAAGGGCTAGTTGTGTTAAGCAGCTAGCCAAAGAACGTCAGAATGCCGCTAGAGTTCAAACCAAAAACATCTAGATGGCGCTTCCTTAATACAAACATTGCCACTGCTGTAATGTTTTGGAGAGGATGAATCGTAAGAAACTCCATGCTTGCGCAAGAAGCAGGGGCGGGAGAAGTCTGGCCTTCTCGTTCGGCAGCAAGGTGCGTGTCTACGTCACGTCACAGATCCCGCGACACCCAGCCATCTAAGAGGGTGACAGGGAGAGCTCACTGATTTCTACTAGGGTTGCTGGATGGCGCTTCGCCGCTGTCGCGGCCGGGCGCACGCACGGCCACCGGAAGTTCAACGGCTCGTCCTGGAAGTCGGGCGTCTGCTACGCTTTTCAACCGCCGATAAGCGTCCCCATTGGCGCGTTTTGGCATTTTGTTCTCATTTTACTGCATTTTGGCGATAAACATCGCGTTCAGATCGCAACTTATGCTATACCGAAACATGCGACGTTAATATGAAGCAGAATTTAATTGCGAAGGAGAACGAAAATGTCATTGGGTCTTGGTTTGAGAGGAGACGACGCAGCTCGAACGGGATTTATGCTGGCGAGTGGACTTTATGATTCGTGTTAAGATGCACGTCTTACAATAAATTAACAGCCGTGAAAGGACTTGGATTATCCGAAAATCAACTAGCTAAGCGAGTTCGATATCAACGCGGAGGAAGCTGCCTGAAACAGAAGAACCGATTTGAGGTTTGCTACGTGCCGACAAAAAAACCTGAAAATGAATGTGAACTGTTTCATTCGGATTGAGAGGCCTGCAATTGTACGAAAAAATCAACAATTACTCAGAACGTTTGTGCACATGTCCTTGTTACTGACAACGCAGTGCCCGGAGGTGGTTGGCAATAGTGCATGCACGTTATTTTTAATTATTCTTCCCGCCTCGTCACTGGAAAAAAAACAGGCATACATGCACAAAGATGAATTTCGCGTGTTTATTGTACTGGAAGAATCTAAGAACTGCGATAGATAAGACCGTTTCAATGCATTTTATAGTAGTTAAAAATTCAAAAAGAAATTCAGTTTCTTGCAAATGTTCACTTCATAGATAAGTCACACAATTATTGTCACATATGAAATGATTGCAATAACGTGAAGATTAGATCACATGTTCCGGCAATTCGTGACTGAGGTAGTTCAATTGCCAGCAAGTTCTCATCCCCGTGGGTACCGGAGCATCACTTCCATTGTCATTTCACTTCACTGGTGGTTGAAAATAATCAACTTTGCATATCGCTTGCGGATGTTAGGTCCAGTGATCTTTGCAGTAGCTTGCTTCGCGGCATGGTGCATCCTGATCTTCACGTAGCAGCCAAGGACACATTTAACGAGACGCACAAAGTGGTTAGAGTCAACTGCTGATTCAAACATGTGGTCATGCAGTTCCGGGTAGAGCTTGTTCATGCTCAGCACTCCCGAAAGTTTCTGCCGTAACCTTGGCTGTAACTGTGTCAGCTGCATTTTTTTGAAGGCCTCCGCCGTAAACCTTCTCCTGCAATCGAACAGCTTTTCGGTCAGCTGACAGATGTATGTTGTCGATGACGACGGCTTGGAAAAACCCCCACGGTTTTTTTCTGTTCAGGAGTGGCGAACCACATGTCTCGGCAATTGTGGCCGAGTAGCATACTGGCGCAAGGTATTTTACGTTTAACCATTCGGCAAACAAACCCTGCGATGTAACCAACGACGTTTCCAATGTACGGAGACAGTGCAGGGAGATCCTCAACTATGACATCCAGCTCGCTGTCATCAGGCAGGTAAACGCCTTGCACGAGGTCTTCTGTGCCGCTTTGCTTTGCTGTGGCCCTGTCGAGCTCATCGTTGGAGCAAAACTGACTGCTCACGTACAGTATGCTCGTCTTGTCAAGAGATTCACAGTTCCCTCGCACCCACCGCGGTGGCTCAGTGGCTAAGGCGTTGTGCTGCTGAGCACGAGGTCGCGGGTTCGATTTCTGGCCGCGGCGGCTGCTTTTCTGATGGAGGCGAAAAGCAAAAACGCCCGTGTGTACGAGATTTCGGCGCACGTTAAAGATCCCCAGGTGGTCAAAATTAATCCGGAGCCCTCCACTACGGCGCGCCTCATCGCCTGGGTTGCGTCGGCGCGTTAAACCTTACAATCAATCAATAAATCACAGTGCCCTCGCCCACCCTTCACCTGGTTGTGTGTGACTAGTCGCTTGTATTCAGCCACAAATTGAGAGACTGTGGGATTGTTATTCCAGCCCCCTTTAGAACGCACAGCGGCAAAGAAGAGTTCGATGTGATCTTGTGAGAAATTGTAAGTAAGAAAGTAACAGAGTGGAGAATTGTCCGAGAGGAGGAGTGCGGATGCCAGACCGATGACACTTTCAATGGTCACGAGAAATCCTAGAAACGGAGTTTTTCTGGACGTCCTGAAAATGAGAACACCTGATCCGTCAGTGAGCCCCCTAATGTACTGCTTGGCTTCTTCTTCTTCTTCGAGAGAGAGAGAAATGACTTTATTGAATGTTCCTGCGGGGGAGGGGGGGCTACGGCCACGCAGGGCCGGCCTCTCCTAGACGAGGGTAGGTCGTCCCCGAAGCAATGCCTCGCGGGCGTCGGCGCGTTCGGCGCGCGTTGGGTGTGCGGGTGTTGACCCGTCGACCCTCCGACGACGCTTCCCTACGCTTCTGCCCTGCAAGAGCAGCCTCGAGCCGCTGGATAGTCCGTATTTGTATCTCGTGCTCACTCGAGTTCATGGCGAAAGTGGTGTCCTCGGGCATACACCTTGCGTCGTCTGCCTCTATTAAATGTCTTTCACAGCCCCACATCAGGTGGGCTAGCGTTGCATTTGTTCTCTTGCACATACTGCACAACACGTTTTCGTAGATGTCGGGGCACACGTGGCGCGCGAGCACCGGGGTGAGCACTGAGTTCGTCTGTAGTTGCCTGTAAAGCACTGCTCGGCGCGGTTGAGCTTCGGATGAGGGGGTGGTTTGGTCCGCCTCCCAAGCCGGTACCATTGTAGTATCTCCCCATATGATGCAAGGGGCTCTTGTTCGATGTCGTGGGACCCGTCCGCCGGTGAGGAGCGGGGGGGCGCCTCGCGGTTCGAAAGTTCGCGCGCGCCGGCGTCCGCTTCCTCGTTGCGGTTGGATGGGCGCTGGCTCCGACGCTTGTGTGCGCCGGGAACCAGCGGAGATGGGTGACGTGTGCGGTTGGTGCTCCTGGCTGGGCACTGTACTGAGTTCACAACGCTCGCACTCAATAGTTTCACTGCACTTGCACTCACTGTGTTTTTGGCGTAGTTTGCGATAGCCGAGCGCGAATCACTGAGCCCTGTAGTACAGTGCGGGTGTGAAGCAGCGCGCAGCTG
>CM023458.1:38201693-38281693 GCA_013339765.2 Haemaphysalis longicornis
GTGGAATTGACCGATCAGGTCCTTTAACTCCCGGGCACCGGTATAGGGTCGACCTTGCCCACGTCCCCGTACATCACGCTGAGGGTCGGTTACACAATTAAAATCACCTACCAAAAATGTTGGGTAAGGTTCGAGCAGGAATGCGTCGAGGGATGCGAAAAAAAGGAAGAGTCAGAGTGTTGCGGGGGGGCGTACACAACAAAAAGCTCGGACGCGACGAGCAAGCAAGGGAAAAAAACAACTGCAAGCACGCGCCCTCCGATCCCATAGGTACAATGAGCCTTGCGGCGCAAGCTCTCGCGCAGAAATACAACGCCTACGCCCGAAGCCATCCCCGACAAGGGGGAAAAAAGCTTGCACACAAAAGCGCTCGCGAAAAGAAAGAACGTCGCGTGGAGTACGAAATTGCACTCCTGCAAAAAGAGAAGGTCAACGTGTTGCGCCCGAGCATAGTGCATCACCTCCCTCTGCTTGTCCAAGTCCCGAAAGCCCTGGACATTCAAAGTAAGAAAACGCACCAGCATAAGGTGATAAGTGCACAAACCACGTTAACCCTCCCATCCTCAAAACTCACTATCGTCGGACGGCACGTCGACTTCGACGCACAGTTTCTTGTTGTCGTCGGCATCATCGGTGTCTGCTGCTGACGACGGCAACGCCCGCTTGGACGCATCTAGGCGATCCGGTGGAGAGGGTCGGGGGGGAAGCAAGTCGTGCACCTGGTTGATCGGGTTGGCGAGACGAGGGTCGGTCACAACGAGGGAGGGGCCCAGTGCGAGGATCGTCAGTGCCTCCCGTGTCACCTGAGTCCGCCGAAGAAGGCTGACTTTGCTTGGTGCACGCTTCGAGCCGCTCTAGGAGAGATGGGTTACCCCGCAGATCAGCGACCTGGCTGACAGGATTGGCGAGACGGGAGTCCTTCACCTTTGGCGTAGGATCATCACTGGAACTGGACGTACTGTGGCCAGCTACAGGCGACTTAGAGGCGTGATTAGGACGGCCCACCGCTGCCGTGCCGTTTGTGCCGGGCTTCCGGCCCCGGGGGCGCCCAGCCGCTCGAGGAACCAGGGAGAGCGATGGTTTTCTCCAGTGGACGCCCTGGCTCGCGCTGAGCTGCTCCGCGGGGTCACTGCTCTCGGAAGAGCTGAGGCTCGTGAAGAAGGAGATATCGGTCGTTGACGATGACGTGGCTTCTGCCGCAGGTTCAAGCTCTTCCTCCGAAGGCGATAGGCAGCTCTCCAGTTCCATCTCTTGGCTGTCGGTCGCGGTGACGCCCAGAGCAGCACCTCCGCTGGATTCTTCAGCAGGCTGGCCCGATGAGGCCCGGGGTAGCTCGGGAAAGTCACTTGTACTCTCAAGAGCCTGCTGACCGGGGGGCGCGCGAGGCGTCTCAGAGGAATTGCTCGCAGCATCCGCATAGGAGCGGGGCCGCAGGCAGTCGGCGGTGGCATGGTTGCCCTTGCAGCGGCGACACTGGGCATTGGGAGTCGACGTCGTCGTGGCCGTACTCCGAGCAGCGGCCGCACCAGGGGGTCTTGCAGGCGCTAACTTGGTGATCGGTCTGGCCGCAGCGGGCACATACCCTTCGCACACCTTTGTATTCAAACTGGGCCCTTTTAACCCTCGAATCTTCATGAAGTTAGGGACGGCCTTCGCCATCTCCATCTTCACGAGTCGCATCCGGTCTTGATATGCTGAAGGCTCCTCCACGCCGGCTGGCTGACGTTGAGGACCTTTTCCCTACGGTCTCAGTGCTGCCGCAAGCTCCGCGTTACTCACAACGGGGTTCAGGCGGTACACTGTCATGTAGACGACCTGCGGGCCCATGCAGGCCACAGGACACGAAACGCCGTTCACGACAACGGCTCCTTTCTCGGCAAGCTTGCGAGCAGCAGCAGCCGTAGCCGCCACCGCGCAGAACTTGAAACCACCCTGATGCATCAGGGTGTCCAGGCCATAACGGCCTACGATTCCCTCTAGGGCATTCACCAGGTCATCCACGGTGACGTCCTTCGGGGCCGCGAAGTAGAAGACATGGGCCTTGGGCGGGGGCTGAACAGCCTCCCAAGACGCCATGATGACGTGTCCTTAGTGCCGAGGGGGGGATGGTCAGTAGGTTTAGGGCATCCAGGAGGAAGGGGCTACCCCAACGTAAAACGCAGGGCCGCCCCTCTGCAATCACGGCGAAACCAACGAACCATTCACTGAGAACCCACGACGTGGGTGCGGTCTTCCCTAGTCGACACAGCACGATGAAACCCGGCCAGCGGCCGACGATGTTGCTGAACCTGGCGCTCTTGTGCAGCGACTAGTGGTAACAGCGCTGACCTGCACTTAAAAAATATCTCTAATGTGCCCTTTGTGGAAACATTGTGGAATTGACCGATCAGGTCTATTTGCCTGTAGATCGTTTACTGTGCCCTCCTGAGCGATTTGTGTGGCTCAGGGTACCGCCTCCTGCCTTCCCTGTGGGGCTAGTGATGCCCTTGTAACTCGTTATGTCCTGTGGATCGTACATGTCTGCGCGGTGTTGAAGTTCTCGGGTGAGCTGGTGGGCGAGTTCTTTGACCTCTAGCCCAGAGTGAGCCGGTGTCTATATTGTAAACATGGTTACAATTAAAAGGTAAACTGTGTTTATTAAACAAGGCGAACTTCTGCCCACAAGCAACGAGCTCTGGCTAGCCTCAACCCTTCCACGGTCTTCTTCCTCTTTCTCTTCGTTCGGAGCGCACTCCTCGTCCTCTTCCTTGCTTTCGAGCACCGCCTAACGGCCAAACGGAAGGTACACTACTATGGAATGCAGCAGCTCCCGTGGTACAGTGTGAGCTTCCCGCCAGGTCCATAGTAGTGAAGCCTCAACCGTTCCAGGGTCGTGGCATCAACACAAAATGCACTCCAGGAAAGCCAACTTTCACTGGGGGGGGGGGGGGGGGGGCGAAAAGCAGAGAGGGGAATATTGCCTAGGACAGTTACCACCTGTAACAGGGAAAAAAAAAAATATTTCGTGCCTAATAAGCTTTTTGTGCCTGCCCTAAGCAGCGCTAGTATTGAACCAAAAGTGTAAAACATAGGTATATTAGTCTTTTTTGGTAAGATGACATGTCATCACCCCGATACAAAGGGGAAACCAATAGAAATCATCATCATCATCATCATCATCATCAGGTATGATAGCGGGGGAAATTTAAGAAAAAAAACGGTTCCCGTGTTCGGATTCGAACATGGGTTCCTCGGGTTACGTAGCCGACGTCAATAAAGATTGTGCCATTCCGACATGGTCGAAGCAGTTCGAATTTTGGAGAGGGGTACGTGGACGTACCAAGTAATTAAAAAATAAATATGCACCCCCCAGGCAGCACAGGACTGTTTGGCCTAAAACAGGCCGGTGTTAAATTTGGCCGGTGATTTTCTGTCCGGCCTTTTTTCCCGGGAGCCATGTTCGGCCCATGTCCAAATGTGGGCCTTTTGGCCGTATACGGCCGTACTCCCGATGGCTGTCCAACGGCCAAATGTCCGTCGGCCAGTCGACCGGCTTACGGTTTATACGGCCAGATTCCAGCCGTAGGGCTCCGGCCATTCCAAAGCCACCCGTGTACGGCCGAAGTACGTCCGCCGGAGGACAGCCGAGATGCGGTCGTCGGACTCCAGCCGGACTAAGCTACCGGAAATACGGCCGTGCTACGGGCATTGGAGTTCAGCCACAGTACGTTAACTGTACTGAGGCCGGTCACTGCATGTCGCGCAAGCAGATGACCCATTCGCGCAGTGCAAAAAAGCAGCACAAACCCAGCATTTTGGGTCCAATGCAGCCACATCAAAGTGAGTTCGCGCGCAAGCACCAGCCGTCAAGCTTTCACGCAGCCCTTTCTTAAAACCAGCCTCAGTTGACAGAAAATTTATTTAAATTAAAAAAGTGCTCACAAATTGTCGGTCCTTTAATCGCTGCATGAGGGGGACTGCTTTAATTCTTTGCCCAATCCTCCGCGTAAACGCATATCCGGATCCGCACATGGCGGAAGGAGCAACTGAAAGGGGTCTTTTCTCTTGGCGTGTATGGTCACAACGCACGCAGAAACAATGTTCATTTTGCAACATACTCATGAGGCGCAAATCACGCCACAAAACGAAATATGAAAACCCACAACGCTACTAGTTCTATTAGAGCTGTACTGTCCATAAGAATTAAGTGACGGAAGATGTCATAGTCAAACGCACTGTTAGCCTACCTCGCACTGTTAGCCTATCACCATATCCAACATGTAAGTTCCTAAAGGTTCGTGGTGTACAAAAGCAATGCAGCAAGTCTTCTAATACTGTATCTCGAGCTTCTCAAACATTGCATTGATCTAAAATAGCACGGTATTTGCCTTGGCCTTCAAGCTGATGCTATCAGTGACTTTACTGGCTCCAAAACCTGAAATTAAGCCTTCGCGATTGTTCTGCACAGGAGGAGCAGCGTTGTACATAATAAAGTGAAGCTTTCAGCCTCTCAATGATGTACGTGGTGCATCCAAAACGCACTGTAGGAAAACCAACTTTTTGATGATGAAAGTGATCGTAGGTTACCTGAAGAAAAAGACGTTTCCCGTCATTGGAAGAGAGAGAGAGAGAAAACAACTTTATTAAGCCAAACAAAACTGCGGTGACTACGTGCCCGATGGGGCGGTTCGCTCTTCACGAGACCCATGTGCTTCCACCGCCGCCTGGCCCCCTGCGATCACGACGAGCTGGTCTTCCAAGGCGGGGCTGGTTAGCAATGTCTCTCATCCCTCGTTAAGGGTTGTGGAGGGTTTGGTAAGGCGTGAGGGAATGGTCTCAGTGAAATAGGACTCTCCGATGATGTGCCAAAGCGTGCCCAACTGCCTGCAGAAACTACACTCTTTCTCGAATCTCTCCGGGTGCATTCTGCTCTGGAGATAGCGTTGCGGGAGGATCCCGCTTTTAGTTGGGGGGGGGGGGGGGGGGTAAAGAGAATTTTTTAAACCCACAGTCAAGGCGCAGCGACTAGTGATAACAGCGCTGCCTAAGTACAGAAAATTATCCAATCAGTTTTCATGTAACGTGGTCATTCTACACACTGCGCAAAATGTTTGGCGTGGGCAACAAGCTACTGCAAATGAAGTCACATAAAGTCCACCAGAGTTCAAAGAAAGAGTTCATAAACTATACTGAACTCAGTACGGCACTAGGGAAAACGCTCAGGATGTTGCTCCTGACCACTATAAAGCGCGTAGACCAACGCAAAAGGAAGGCTTCTTCCCCTAGAGCTGCCAACTCATGCTCCAAATGACTCATGAGAATCGACCGGACACGCCCACAGCAGAGGGTACATTGCCCGTTGCGGCCGGGCTCGAAGAATGCAGCACCACGATTTCTCCACAAAACGAAAGCACCAGCGCACATCAGAAAATTCACCAACACATCATTGAACGAGTGTTCATTCGAAGTGTGAGTCCGAACATCCTGCTTAATACAGTCCAAAACGTTGCCGCTACACGACAGTGAAACAAGGCATGTTCTAACGTTTCAGTGTGGCCGCAGTGTGGACACCGTGCGGAACGCACAACGCCGAATCTCGCCAGACGGTCACACGTCGGGAGAACTTCCCAGCCACGTAACCATCCGAAATCCCGAACATCAGCCGGAAGTGCCCGAAGTCAGCTGATGCCAACGGACACCGCGTGACCTTCCTATCTGTTGGTTGTCTAATTGGGTTATTGCCAATTTTTCGCACACTTCACTTGCCGTACTTCCTTAAAACTTAGGCTTGGCAAGGAAGACTGGAGATTTCGCAATTTTTTTATAACATACGCGTAAAATGGTGGCGGCTGCTCAGCAGAAGGACCGGCGATGTGCACGTCATAAAATAATGACCGGGAAGTTCCCAGAAGTACTGTAGCAGCGCCTTCCCTGGATACTCGTCTGAGTCTACTAGGTCGATCACTGCACGTACCGCCAGCACGCTGCACATGGTTTCCAAACAGGGCAGGCTAACCACCCATTGACTTGGGCAGCCTCAGCAGCGCTCGTGACACTGTTTCTGTTTTGCCCGCCCAGAAGAACGATCCAAACTTCGTGGCGAAGCTGTCGGGTGAAATGGCGCGGCGGTTTTGCTACGCGTGCTACGTAAAAAAGCGCCGCCGAGACGGACGACTTAATTATGTAGCTTCGCTCTCCGAGGGAAAGCCTGAACTTTCCTGCAACCGCAAGACGCTGCTCCGCAGTCTCAAGGAGGCGCTTCCACGTACTACGCGCCACCTCACCCGAGGAATGGAAAACCACGCCAAGTACTCGAACACCTGTCACCCATTCTACGTCGCCGCCAAGCCAGACGCAAATGCGCCGAAACGCACGCGCCATACTTTTTCCCCTGTTCAGTCGAGCTCCGGACAGCTCACCGTACTCCTGAAATAGCCGCATAAACGCTTGGTAGCTGCCCTCGTCCCGAATGAACAGGGACACGTCGTCCGCATACGCGGACACTTTAACTTGGCCTATGCCTGGCAATGGAAAGCCGCGGATGGCAGTGCTTGCATCAACACGGCGGAGCAGTGGGTCAAGACAAATGACAAAAAGCAAAGGCGACAAGGGGCAGCCCTGCCTTATCCCACGGGTGACAGAGAACGGACTGCTTAAAAGCCCGTTAACTAGGATTCGAACGCTCACGTCCGAGTACAACAGCTCGAGCATAGCTACAAACTCTGGCGGAAAGCCATAATGGCGCAAAACGCCCAGCAAGTATCGGTGCTCCACTCTGTCGAAAGCTTTGGCTTGATCGAGAGAGATGAAGCACCCAGAAGCGCTAATCTTTGTAGCGTAACTGAACAAATCGCGCGTCAATGCCAGGGACGAGAAAATTGAGCGACCTGGTACGCTGCACGTTTGCGCTTGGCTTATAATATCGGGCAAAACGGTACTTGTGCGTCTAGCCAAAATGGATGCTACGATCTTGTAGTCCGTGTTGAGGAGTGTGATCGGTCGATACGCCTGGGGCTGCGTGGGATCCCCGCCTGGCTTCTCGATCAAGATTACGCGACCTTCACGGAAGGATTCTGGCCTTACTCCATGGAGAAAAAAGCCGTTCACCATGTCAAGGAGCGCACCCTGAATGGCCGGGAAAAACCTCTTGTAAAACCCAGCAGGAATCCCGTCAGGCCCAGGCGCCGACGCACCATTCAATTTTTTAACACACTCGCGAGCTCGTCAGCATCCACGGGAGCACACAGCGAATCAACAAGGTGATCTGGCACACACGGCAGCACCCCACAAAACGCACTAAGCTTATCCTCAAAATCCTCTGCATCCCAAGACGCGTTCTCGGTCGAGAATAGGTTCGCGAAGTGTCCCACGAAGACCTCGGCTATATCTTCAGCCCTCGTGCTAACCGACCCGTCAGCGAGTGTAACCTCTGGAACAGTAGCTAGCCAACCCTCGTCAAGCGAGCCCCGCTCTAATATGCCTTAGTACAGAGGGGTCCGAGACGGGCCTGCCCAAGTTCTGCGCACGACTTCGCCGCTTGCGATGACTTGCCGTAAGAGGGACTCATAGCGTACCTTAAGCAGGTTAACTAGTCCCCGCATCGCGAAGGTTAAGGTGCCCCCTCTCTGGACGATCGAAGCCTCCACAACGTGTCGTTAAGCGAGGCCGTGATGCGCGCCTTGCGCGCACGACCATCCTTTACTAAAAGCACGCGCCAGTGGTCCTTCAACTCATCCCAAGGCAGAGAACATGAACTCGCACAGAGCAGTCAACGAAGCATTAAGGGTGCTGAACTGTCCCTGTCGGTTAGCACACGCTCGTCCATTCGCCACATCTGGTGGCGGGGCGCACAGTTGCCCAAGGTTAAGCGTCGCTAACACGGGCCGGTGATCAGACACGCGACGAGCCCCCGTTGAAAGGATGAGGACGGAACAGCATTCCACCGTAAGCAGCTAAGCTCGGGTTGAAAATAAAACTTATCTAGCCGACTGCCAGATTGTCCCCTTTCCCAAGTAGCGACAAACCTGTCGCCGTGGAGCTGCACCCCACGCATCGGAAGAGATGGAATTGACCGATCAGGTCCTTTAACTCCCGGGCACCTGGTATAGGGTCGACCTTGCCCACGTCCCCGTACATCACGCTGAGGGTCGGTTACACAATTAAAATCACCCACCAAAAATGTTGGGTAAGGTTCGAGCAGGAATGCGTCGAGGGATGCGCAAAAAAGAGGAAGAGTCAGAGTGTTGCGCGGGTGCGTACACAACAACAGCCTCGGACGCGACGAGCAAGCAAGAAAAAATCAACTGCAAGCACGCGCCCCTCCGATCCCATAGGTACAATGAGCCTTGCGGCGCAAGCTCTCCGCGCAGAAATACAACGCCTACGCCCCGAAGCCATCCGTCCGACAAGGTGAAAAAAGCTTGCACACAAAAGCGCTCGCGAAAGAGAAGAACAGTCGCGTGGAGTACGAAAATTGCACTCCTGCAAAAAGAGAAGGTCAACGTGTTGCGCCCGAGCATAGTGCATCACCTCCCTCTGCTTGTCCAAGTCCCGAAAGCCCTGGGACATTCAAAGTAAGAAAACGCACCAGCATAAGGTGCTAAGTGCACAACCACGTTAACCCTCCCATCCTCAAAACTCACTATCGTCGGACGGCACGTCGACTTCGACGCACAGTTTCTTGTTGTCGTCGGCATCATCGTGTCTGCTGCGACGACCGGCACGCCCCGCTTGGACGCATCTAGGCGCATCCGGTGGAGAGGGTCGAGGGAGGAAGGGAACAAGTCGTGCACCCTGGTTGATCGGGTTGGTGAGACGAGGGTCGGTCACAACGAGGGAGGGGCCAGCAGTGCGAGGATCGTCAGTGCTTCCCGCGTCACCTGAGTCCGCCGCGAAGAAGGTGACTTTGCTTGGTGCACGCTTTCGAGCCGCTCTAGGAGAGATGGGTTACCCCGCAGATCAGCGACCTGGCTGACAGGATTGGCGAGACGGATAGTCCTTCACCTCTGGGCGTTCGGATCATCCCACTGGAACTTGACATACTATGGCCAGCTACAGGGCCGACACTTAGAGGCATGATTAGGACCGGCCCACCGCTGCCGTGCCGCTCGTGCCTTGACTGCTGCGTTCCTTCGGCGGCTGCTCGAAGCCGCTCGAGGAACCAGGGAAGAGCGATGGTTTTCTCCAGTGGCAGCCCTTGGCTCCGCGCTGAGCATGCTCACGCGGGTTCACTGCCCTCGGAAGAGCTGAGGCTCGTGAAGAAGGAGGATATCGGTCGTTGACGATGACGTGGCTTTCTGCCGCAGGTTCAGCTCTTCCTCCGAAGGCGACTAGGGCAGCTCTCCAGTTCCATCTCTTGGCTGTCGGTCGCGGTGGTGACGCCCAGTATCAGCACCTCCGCTGGATTCTCAGCAGGCTGGCCCGATGAGGCCCGGGGGTAGCTCGGGAAAGTCACTTGTACTCTCAAGAGCCTGCTGACCGGGGGGCGCGCGAGGCGTCTCAGAGGAATTGCTCGCGCATCCGCATAGGAGCGGGGCCGCAGGCAGTCGGCGGTGGCATGGTTGCCCTTGCAGCGACGACACTGGGCATTGCAGTCGAACGTCGTCGTGGCCGTACTCCGAGCAGCGGCCGCACCAGGGGGTCTTGCAGGCGCTAACTTGGTGATCGGTCTGGCCGCAGCGGGCACATACCCTTCGCACACCTTTGTATTCAAACTGGGCTTTGAACCCTCGAATCTTCATGAAGTTAGGACGGCCTTCGCCATCTCCATCTTCACGAGTCGCATACCGGTCTTGATATGCTGAAGGATCCTCCACGCCGGCTGGCTGACGTTGAGGACCTTTCCCATACGGTCTCAGTGCTGCCGCAAGCTCCGCGTTGCTCACAACGGGGTTCAGGCGGTACACTGTCATGTAGGACGACCTGCGGGCCCATGCAGGCCACAGGACACGAAACGCCGTTCACGACAACGGCTCCTTTCTCGGCAAGCTTGCGAGCAGCAGCAGCCGTAGCCGCCACCGCGCAGAACTTGAAACCACCCTGATGCATCAGGGTTGTCCAGGCCATAACGGCCTACGATTCCCTCTAGGGATTCACCAGGTCATCCACGGTTGACGTCCTTCGGGGCCGCGAAGTAGAAGGGACATGGGCCTTGGGCGGGGGCTGAACAGCCTCCCAAGGAACCACATGATGACGTGTCCTAGTGCGAGGTGATGGTCAGTAGGTTGAGGGCATCCAGGAGGAAGGGGTACCCCAACGTAAAAGCAGTGGCCGCCCCTCTGCAATCACGGCGAAACCAACGAACCATTTCACTGAGAATCACACGACGTGGTTGCGGTCTTCCCTAGTCGGCACACAGCACGATGAAACCCGGCCAGCGGCCGACGATGTTGCTGAACCTGGCGCTCTTGTGCAGCGACTAGTGGTAACAGCGCTGACCTGCACTTAAAAAATATCTCTAATGTGCCCTTTGTGGAAACATTGTGGAATTGACCGATCAGGTCTATTTGCCTGTAGATCGTTTACTGTGCCCTCCTGAGCGATTTGTGTGGCTCAGGGTACCGCCTCCTGCCTTCCCTGTGGGGCTAGTGATGCCCTTGTAACTCGTTATGTCCTGTGGATCGTACTTGTCTGCGCGGTGTTGAAGTTCTCGGGTGAGCTGGTGGGCGAGTTCTTTGACCTCTAGCCCAGAGTGAGCCGGTGTCTATATTGTAAACATGGTTACAATTAAAAGGTAAACTGTGTTTATTAAACAAGGCGAACTTCTGCCCACAAGCAACGAGCTCTGGCTAGCCTCAACCCTTCCACGGTCTTCTTCCTCTTTCTCTTCGTTCGGAGCGCACTCCTCGTCCTCTTCCTTGCTTTCGAGCACCGCCTAACGGCCAAACGGAAGGTACACTACTATGGAATGCAGCAGCTCCCGTGGTACAGTGTGAGCTTCCCGCCAGGTCCATAGTAGTGAAGCCTCAACCGTTCCAGGGTCGTGGCATCAACACAAAATGCACTCCAGGAAAGCCAACTTTCACTGGGGGGGGGGGGCGGGGCGAAAAGCAGAGAGGGGAATATTGCCTAGGACAGTTACCACCTGTAACAGGAAAAAAAAAAGTATTTCGTGCCTAATAAGCTTTTTGTGCCTGCCCTAAACAGCGCTAGTATTGAACCAAAAGTGTAAAACATAGGTATATTAGTCTTTTTTGGTAAGATGACATGTCATCACCCCGATACAAAGGGGAAACCAATAGAAATCATCATCATCATCATCATCATCATCAGGTATGATAGCGGGTGAATTGAAGAAAAAAAACGGTTCCCGTGTTCGGATTCGAACATGGGTTCCTCGGGTTACGTAGCCGACGTCAATACGATTGTGCCATTCCGACATGGTCGAAGCAGTTCGAATTTGGAGAGGGGTACGTGGACGTACCAAGTAATTAAACATAAATATGCACCCCCCAGGCAGCACAGGACTGTTTGGCCTAAAACAGGCCGGTGTACTTTGGCCGGTGATTTTCTGTCCGGCCGTTTTCCGGCAGCCATGTTCGGCCCATGTCCAAATGTGGGCCTTTTGGCCGTATACGGCCGTACTCCGATGGCTGTCCAACGGCCATGTCCCGTCGCCAAGCGACCGGGCTTACGGTCATACGGCCAGATTCCAGCCGTAGGGCTCCGGCCATTCCAAAGCCACCCGTGTACGGCCGAAGTACGTCCGCCGGAGGACAGCCGAGATGCGGTCGTCGGACTCCAGCCGGACTACAGCTACCGGAAATACGGCCGTGCTACGGGCATTGGAGTTCAGCCACAGTACGTTAGCTGTACTGAGGCCGGTCACTGCATGTCGCGCAAGCAGATGACTCATTCGCGCAGTGCAGAAGCAGCACAAACCAGCATTTTTGGGTCCAATGCAGCCACATCAAAGTGAGTTCGCGCGCAAGCACCAGCCGTCAAGCTTTCAGCGCAGCATTGCTTAATTACCAGCCTCAGTTGACAGCAAAATTCATTTATTAAACAGTGCTCACAAATTGTCGGTCCTTTAATTGCTGTGCCTCTTTTACTGCCGAACACAGAAAATATTCAGTTCTTTGTAGAGCTTGAATAGATGTATTGTCCAGATCCTGATATCCTCTGTGGGGCGGCTTACCTGTAATAAACGGGGAAAGAGAAGGGGGGGGGGGGGCGGCGGCGGAGGGCGCATACTTAGTGGGTTGAATTTCAGAGAGATAAATTGCGCCGCTTTTAGGCCAATTTCTTTTAGATCAATATTCCGGAAACACTTTCATTGCTATGACTACATAAACTATTTTTATAACAGTTGCTTGACCAATTTTGATGTATATAAAACCGGCGTGAATGCCTTTACGAAGCGTTTTGGTTCTCAACAAAACACTCAGGAGCATTTAATATAACTCCTTCACAAAAAGTATGTCCAGTTTTTTGCCCATTTTTCTTGCAAAGACATTTTCTACTCGATCAACTTTTCTGATGATCTTGCGCAGGGCTGATCCTAAGAAGGAGGCGAACAGGTACTTTCATTTTCAATCTATTTTAATGTTGTTTTCATGAGTGTACGTCCACACCACTCAATAGTCCAAAAGAACTTAATTTTCTTCTAATGTCATACTACGTTCAAAAAATTCTAGACGCGTCGCGAATGACGCCCTGCTTCAGGTGGCTGCAGTTGTATCCCTTTGTGTTCACGCAAGGAAAGGCGTAAAATTAGAGATACATAATTTGTTTCAAACCAATAACATAGCAATGGTAGCATGTATACAGGAAACCTTGCATACTGCAAACGAATAGGGCAATAAATATTTATTGGTCAAGGTTGAATGCGTAGGGTTCTCAACCCGTCGGAGGCAAACTTGCGCCTCTGGAAGTTTATTTATTTATATTTATTTATTTATTTATTTATATATTTATTTATTCATTCATTTATTTATTTGTTTATTTGATACCTGCTTTCCTTTGCATGCATTACAGAAGGGAGATACATAACACTAAGCATTAAATATGAGACAAAATAACAAAATAATTCTACAAAGCGCACTGAAAATCGTCAATATAAACAGTTAATACAATCATACGTCCAAGATAATTACACTGCAGCATTGATGTAAAATAAAAGGAATCGCGCAAGGCGTCACCTTTAAAGAAAAGTTAATAATTTGCTTTAAGCTAGCGGTCCCACTTTGAGATATGTAGAATGGCGCTTGGACATACTTCTCCCCTTCTACAACAGTTTTCGAATAATAGATATTACGAAAAAAGTTAAACCTGTGGTTTCGTCTGTGATCTTTCACGTCCTGCCATTTCAGTTTACTTTTACTTTCTCTCATGCTAAGTTGAGCGTGCCAATTACCTAATACGAATTGCACTGACATATTCTGTATGTTTTCGAGCGTATCAACGAGCTCTTTGGTGTAGGGATCCACGAAAACACATGCGTTTTCCAAGATTGAGCGCACATAAGTGAAATACGGTTGTTCTTTTCAGTTAGATGAAGGTTCACTGAAATTTCGTCTCAGAAGCCAAAAACATATGCAGCCGTAACTTTTATGGTGTGAACCTGCCTATTTAACCTCTAACCGCTCCCTAAATAAACTCCTAGGTATTATATTCCTCTGCCGTTGTCACAGCAGCATAATTTACGGTATACGTATCCAATTGGAATGAAGGTTTCTTGTAAAGGTGCCGTTAACACACTGTTTAACATTCCAAAAACTTTTCTGAATCAGCACACCAGGATGTTATTAAATGCGAATAAAGCTGCAGGTATACGGAATCCACGTTCATTCGCTATAGTCCGGTTAACTACACAGTACTTTTGAACAAAGCTATAGGGGCCAATAGTAATAACATGCAAAAAACCGATTCATTCAGTTCATAGGATGAAATGTACTACGCAGAAGGTGATATGCAACACCATTATTTGCTTTTCTGCAGTCCAAGATATACAGTCAACCACTTTAAGCTTATCTATTGCAAGAGCCAAATCGTGCGTGAACTCAACAATCTGCGTTGAGCAAGAAAATCCTGACAAAATCTGTGTTTGCTAGGATGCTGGCGATTATGTTTAACCAAAGGAGTCATATCCCAAGAGTAGTTAAGCTCACCTTCAAACATCGGAACTAATTAACAGCTAGGCTTCGTCAGTGACAAGGCTCTGTTGTTATCGCAAACTTAAAATAATTTTTTTTTTCTAAATAGGCAGTCGTAAAATCCCCTGAAGTAACATAGTGCAGGGCATGAAGTTGATCCTACCAATGCACGAGCGAGTCTCTTCTACGTTTATCACCAACAACATAGTGCAACATTGCTTGTCCAAGTTTAATTGTAAGCAGAATAACTTGCGCTTTTGCTCGCACTTGCCTTTCTTTGGTGGGGAGTCCTTGACATGGTGGCGGTTTAGCTCCTGCGTGGTTGCCGCTTGCTCGACGCCCTTGAAGGCCAGTTATTTTGGTGAACCATCTCCATCTCGGATCGGACATCTCTGGTGGATCGATGTCTCCAATGCTCTCCATTTCTTGAGCGGGCGAATAGCCTCTAGATGATGCGTCGACGAAGCCGGAGGCAGAAGCGTGGTAGCGGCGATGACTGGCGAGGCTTAGCTCACCCGTCGGTGTGGCACAGTCTTCTTGTGGCAATAAATGACATTTCGATGGCCTAAAAGGTTCCCTGCTAATGTCCAGTGAGTCCTTGTACCTTGCCCGTTCACCGAGAACACTCATTACTGTTTGACAAACGATGTTCGTTCATTTAAAACGTAGAAACACGGAGCGGATGAAAAACGCGTCCCCGTCGTTCGGCTCCCTAACGGCTCTTTGTCCCCCCAGAAAAAAACCGGTCGGTCTCCTTCCAAACACGTCTGTGCATGAATTCTCGGCGCCCAGGCGCGATCCGTTGTTCGGCTGGATGCCGTTTGCCGAAAAAAGGACGTATAACCAGATACCTTACGTAGGCCGGTCTCCTCTTGAACACCGGTTGCCAAATATTCTGTGGCCATTCGCTGGCCGTAATTCGGCCGAAGACAGCTAACCGAATGCAAAACGTATATTCTGGAGCTGTACGTCCGCCGGACGCGCGGTTCACCGTTGAAACAACGAATGCACGGCAGCCGCGCTCCGGCCGGTCTCCTTTCGAACACCAACTGCCGCAAGAATACGCATATTCTGTGGCCGGTCGCTTGCCGTGCTTCGGCCGATTACCGCTTCCCGAAGAAAAAACGGATGCCCTAAGGCCGTACTTCGGCCGTTCTCTTTCTTAACATCGGCATCCGTAAGAGAACTGAATATCTGGCAGCCGGTTAGCTGCCGTTGTGCGTCCGGACACGGGCGGACGGAAAAATGCCGAAGCGCTGGTTGCCGAATGTTGGCCGTTCAACGCATGATCAGTGGCTGCCAGAACCTGGATGCTGGCCGGACATGCCAGAAAGCGGCCATAGACGGGCCGGTCTTGGGGCACACTTTCTGTGCCGCCTGGGCCGTCAGTCCAACGACGATGATGGTTTCAAATTCATTTCAATAAACATCAAACCGCATATGATGGATGATAAGGTCCTGTGAACAATGGGAACACCCTCGCACGGGTTCCCGGTAAAGGTTAGGTTGAAGCTGCTTTCGAAAGGGCCGTTTGTCGTCATTCGAAACTCTCGTGTGAAGTGCAAATCGCATAATGGTTTATAACCGCGCCTGTGGCAATGGGAGCATGTTCCTTCACCCCGCGTGTGTTTCCCGGTTGCATAAGAATGTATCGAAAATGTGTAAAGAGAATTTATTATAACCCACATATCAGGGCGCAGCGACTAGTGATAACAGCGCTGCCCTAAGAACAGAAAATTATCCAATCAGTCTGCATGTAACATGGTCATTATACACACTGCACAAAATTTTTGGCGTGGTCAACAAGTCACTACAAATCAAGTCACACAAACTTCACCAGTGTTCAGAAAAACAGCTCATAAACTAACTCAGCTCAGTACGGCACTAGAGAAACGCTCAGAATGTTACTCCTGACCACTATAAAGCGCGTAGACCAACGCAAGAGGAAGGCTTCTTCCCCTAGAGCTGCCAACTCATGCTCCAAATGACTCATCAGAATCGACCGGACACGGTCGCGGAACCAAGCACGGTCTACCAACGACTTCAAAGCGACTATCACTACCATTACTCCAAAGTAATAATAAAACATACCCCCATCAGCATGTGTGGTGTTTGATACAGCTTCGCTGGACATTCACGTTCGCAGGATGGCGGCCAATTTGTTTTTCCTTTTTTTGCTTCCTGATATTTCTGTAACTATTTTTTCTTTAATGTTTCTATCATACAAATGGTTTTTGTGTGTTGTATCGTCTTAATTTTAGTGTATTTTTGTATGGTGTACCAGCACCAAGACCCTAGGGTTGTTCCTGGGCACCGAAAATAAAGGTTGACTCATTGATTGATTACCGTGGCTGCACTCAGCTTGCAGAATGAACCATGGAGATGCTCTTATTACATCTAAAATCGTTACTGATTTTTAGGAAACGAATCCGTTTCTGTTTCTGAAGATTGTGTGCTGTCTTGGCGGGGGCCTCCTGCGAACCGCGCACGCGTGCCGTGGGTCGCGGGACACGGCTGCGGGTCCTGCGGGTCCCCCCCAAGCCACAGCAGGATCATCACCCCGCCCCCTCTCCCTCTTTCTCCTCAATACAATGGGTTTGCCCCCCAAAGACAAAATGCTGTTGATGCCCATGGCAAAGGCTCAACGCTTGTTGTCGCTTTTCTTTTCCCGCCAACCGTAAGATGTCAAGGCGAGTGAGAAACACTCAGTAGGCAGATCGTTGAGAAAAGAAGCATTCACTCATCCTGCACACAGCTCGCGAGCACTATAGCAGGCCTTTTATTCCGTCTAAAATCCGTTCGAGATCCTCAGGAATATTTATACGTGAATCATCCTCCGCGTGCGGCATAGAACCGTACTGATGAACCATTTGCAGCCGTGCTTCCTTTATATGTCCGCGCGGTTTCCAAGTGTCGGCGCAAACAGCTGGCACGAGATGTTTTATCTTTGTTAACTCATCGCGATGCATGCGTGCGCCGTGTAAAGGGCTCTCGGGAGCGCTTTTCTGACGCGCTGTCAGACGACCTTGAGAGACGGAAGTGAGTAAGCCTGTCCGCAGTTGCGGCTTCGGGGGTTTCCGGTAACTGGAATTTTCGCTTATCGCCATGAAATTCAGTCCTTGCTTCGTTGCAGCTCTTCCAGAACTGTTTTGATCAAGTAGTTTTGAAACCAGTTCATAAATACGTAGAGCTTACACTGGTCACACAGACATAAGTGGCGCCGCTACTGACAGGGGTCGCAAAATGAACTAATGGCTCTAGCTTTTATTATGCCCCGTGCATTTGAATTACACACAACAATTAGGTTGGCTTTTATAACAAGAGAGTATACTAGCAGACAGATTGGAATGCTCTTTGGATTGTTGGAGGCTGTAGGGCAACCATTATTTTTCCACTTACATTTAGAATATATATAAATGCTTTTGCCACTCACTGCCTCTACTTGCCGGCTTCGGTGCGTGGGATCGAGCAAGAACTGGCAGCGAAGATTGTCTCTGGGCAATCGCTCGGCAAGGCCGCCCGTGGGTGGTTTCAACGAAACCCTCAGAAGGTTTCGAATAGTTAAGACGCGGATACTGTAACGTTTGCTATGCGAGACTACATGGACCTGCTAAAGGCGCGATACGAGCGCCTTTTGCGCCAATCGTCACGCGCGGCAAGCAAAGCGTTCGTTTTGGGGCGCCCAGTTTCAGATCCGTCTGTCTTGAGGCACGTTAAAGCAGGCTCAATAGATCAGGCATCGCGTGTTCAAGTTCCATACGTACAGTCACCGAATGGTGAACGGAGTACGAATAATGAGGATATCTGCAGGACGTTTGCCCAGTACTTTCAAGAATTTTTCAGTTCAGAGAAGGCTTGCCTAGATGAGAACAGCTTCAAAAATCACGTAGGGAACTTTTGCGGGGCACTGCCCAGCGTCCCTAGCTACTGGCACGAGCGTCTCTGTGCCCCTGTCACGGCGGAGGAGCTATGGAAAGTACTGAAAGATATGCGTGACTCCTCTGCTCCTGGTCCTGACGGAATCCCGGCCGGGTTTTACAAAGTGTTTTTCCCGGTCCTCAAAGAGCAGATGCTAAAAATGGTGAACGCATTCTTGGCCGAAGGAAGGAAACCCGACTCGTTTCGCGCGGGGAGGGTAGTTCTAATAGCTAAGCCCGGCGGTGATCCTTCAGAACCGCATGCCTACCGGCCGATAACGCTGCTGAATGCGGACTACAAGCTGGTAGCGTCTGTGCTGGTTAAACGCATCGGCATGGCGCTCCCGGAAATAGTTAGCTTAGCGCAGACGTGTAGCGTCCGGCCGCACTATACGCCTCGAGCGCGGCCTGTAGGGGCGCCACTGAAATCCCCCTAGGGGCCCCTTTCGTGTTTTCACAGGCCAGCGTCGCGGAACCGGCGTATGAGGGAGCCGATTGGTTACACTGCCCTGAATTTACTAACCGTGTCTCCGTAACCACCGGTTCCTCAGGTGTTCATGCTACGGCTATACACTACGATTTAAATCGGTTTTGTGCGCTTACATAATCAGCGGAGCACTCATACCTGACAGCACGCCAGTTACGTTACGTTTGCCGATAATATACCTCAGATATTGATTACCACTATTTACAAGCCAGTCTGTGTTAATTTCGGGAATATTCAACAAAGTACAATGGACTATGCATAATTATACTCGGGGATCAGCACACGACAGAGTCGCCTTGTCGTGAGCGCCCGCAAACATTTATCTGCTACATATATCCTCTGCGAGCAGCGCGGAGACGGGCTTAGAATATAATCCATGTCCGTGGCTAAATGCTTCTTTAAAATATCGTCATATGGCACAAGAAGCCTGCAGAATGAAGCAGAAACTGAAATCAGAGGTCCTTATCACATACCACACTCTTCCAACGACACCTTTCATCGCTTGTTGAACAGCCTACCCTGTATACTTCCAAAAATGCATGCGCCGTACGGTCAGCTCTTCGTTGAAGTAGAAAAACGAAAGGAAAGTGAACGCGAGATTTGTGTGTGGGATTAATAAAACGTTCATTGCTGGATTCCGCTCCGCATTTGTACACAGCGTCCCCTCCCCCCCCCCCCCCCCCCCCCCCCCCCCCCCCCCCCCCCCCCCCCCCCCCTTCGATGTCTCGCGAAATAGCAGTGCATTTCGCGTATATGTTGGTCTAGTGAACCCTACCTGGCTTAAGTTTCGACGAACGTCTTTAGCATGTCAGAAGCTGCACTGTTTCTTTTTTTTTTCATTTCCGTTAGAGCTATTATGTTTCTTAATTCCGCACTTGCACAGCATTTATTTTTCCGTGGTTTCATTAACTTGCCTTGGTTCTTGCTATATTGCGGGTGTGGGCACATATTTAACGACGCACAGGCTTGGAATATACTTAACATTTTCGCGTGGTTTATATTCTTATAAAAGGCATAAGTCTTTGTCCAAGAATGGTTAATCATATCCCCGAAAAATATTTTTCTGCGACGTATATATTCTAAACGAAGCCGCATGCGTTGTCCACGCTGCAAAATGAAGCCAACCTCTCATTGTGCCAGCATCAGGTCTAAACGAGGCGACAGTAGAATTCATTTGTGCCTGCTGTTTTGGAGGTGACATGGGTGATATGTTGCTGCCGCCGCCGACGCACGGCAGAGCGGCGACGAAGCGCGCAGAACCGCGTCCCCGGGTAGCTCTTGGAGGCGATCGCGTACTCTACGAAGACGCAGATGCTTTTTAAGTGACCTAACGTACTCTTTGCCCATAGACGTCACCATAACAAGTTTGTTTTAGGGCGCGGAATGGCGAAAAGAAGCGAAACAGAGCCCACACACTGAACGAGCCCCTATCAGCCACGCAGCGCAAATCCCGTCAACGCCGCGGAGAAGCGGCGGCAGGCGGCGCAGCGATCGCGAAGCTCGAGGCGTATATTCTCGGCGCTGACACTAACTAGAGACCTCTTCACCTTTGCCACGCGGACGGGCATCTCCGGCTGTTTTGTCTCGGTCGATCAGGCGAAAGCCTTCGATCGGGTCGAGCACCAGTACTTGCTCGCCGTTCTGGAAAATTACGGCTTTCCTCGGGACTGCGTGGCAAGGTGAGGGCACTGTACACGGACGTGACATCGCAGCTTTTTGTGAACGGGCAGCTCACTGAACCCTTCCCAGTCACTCGTGGAATAAGACAGGGTTGCCCGCTGTCGCCCCTCCTCTTCGCTCTATGCCTTGATCCGCTTTTGCGTCGAATTATTGACTCCCCTGCGATACGCGGCTTCCCGTTGCCTGGCCAGGGCCAGGTCAAGGTCTCGGCGTACGCGGACGACGTTTCCCTGTTCTTAAGAGACGAAGACAGTTACGCAGCGTTTTTACGGCTTTTCACAGAGTACAGCGAGCTGTCTGGTGCCCAGCTGAACAGGGGGAAAAGCAAGGCGCTCCGCTTTGGCGCGTTCGCGTCGGACCTGCCTGGCGGCATTGAATGGGTTGCCCGAGTGAAAGTGTTGGGGGTTGTCTTTCGCGCGTCGGGCGAGGTGGCGAATGAGACATGGAGGCAGTTGAAAGGAAAGGCGGAGGCGCGGCTAGCGGTAGCTGCATCCTTCGACCTTTGTTTGCAGGAGCGCAGCTATGTGATAAAAGCCTGTGTGTCGGCAGCCTACTACTACGTAGCGAGGGTGGCGCGGCCACCACGGCATGCACTCAGGAAACTGGGAACTATGCTCGGCTCCTTTTTCTGGGGTGGGAAAACTGAAAAAGTGGCCCGCACTTGCTTGCGACTTCCAAGCAACATGGGCGGTTTCAGTATCCCTGTTTAGAAACTATGAGTAGTCTCCTCGCAATAAGGAACTTGTTCAACCTAGCTAGTGATGAGGAATACCCGGGGCGAAAGCTCTGTGAGTTCTTCCTTGGCACTGACCGAGCATGGTTTTTCGATGGTGTGCGGGTAGGACCCTCAGCCGAGCAGCCACCCCCGTTTTATAAGCACGTCATAAAGTCGTTCAGAAATTTGAGAACGCAACTCCCTGACATTGACGTCCTCAACACACCACCGAGTAAAATTTGCGAAACCCTCGCAGTGACGCAGCTCACTCAGGACCAGCTCCGAAAGAGCAGGGCGGTAAGGTGGAAGCAGCTGACGGCCTCATTTTTACCGGCCGACGTCAGAGATTTCAGCTGGCAACGCGGCTGGGGGGTCCTGCCCACGGCAGACCGCATCGCAAAATGGGGTGTGGCGCCCTCCAACAGGTGCCCACAGTGCGGGCAGCGTGAAACCCTGCAGCATGCGATGTTCGATTGCCAGGTTGCAAAGACCTACTGGAAATTGTTATCTCGGATGTTTGGACACAAGCTCGACGCACGCACAAAGTCGCGCGACGCATTTGTTCTGTTTTTACTGTGCGTTGGTGCCCAGATCATCTGGAAAAGGCGCGGCTTTGCGGCTCTCAGAGCGCGGCCGCAAAAGTACATGTTTCCAATGCTTCGGAAAATGCGCTCGCGTCTGTTCGATCACCTGGAGGCTGAGCTCGCCGCGCTGGGGGAAGAGCTGTTCCTTCAGCGGTGGTCCACACGGTTTATCCGTGTGGTAAACAAACACATAGAAGTGTCTATTCTACCCTATTGACTGTTGTAATAATCTTGACGTGTTGTCGTGAACTTTCGAGGATGTGATCTACAGTGGTCTTTCAGAGTAATTGTGCTTCTAATAGTGTGAGTACTAGTGAACTGTGGAGAACTGTGGAGTGAACTGTGTGTGTAGTGAATGGTGTAGTGAGTGAAGTGATACATGTAGTGTGTACGGTTTAGGCGACCCGTGTAGTATTGAGCACAGCGGGTCTTTGTATCGGCTATTAATAAATTTTCTTGAAGGTGGTTTCGTCTGTGCTGGTTAAATGCATCGGCATGGCGCTCCCGGAAATAGTTAGCTTAGCGCAGACGTGCAGCGTCCCCGGCCGCACTATATTCTCGGCGCTGACACTAACTAGAGACCAATCACCTTCGCCACGCGGACGGGCATCTCCGGCTGTTTTGTCTCGGTTGATCAGGCGAAAGCCTTCGATCGGGTCGAGCACCAGTACTTGCTCGCCGTCCTGGAAAACTTCGGCTTTCCTCGGGACTGCGTGGCAAGGTTGGGGGCACTGTACACGGACGTGACATCGCAGCTTTTTGTGAACGGGCAGCTCACTGAACCCTTCCCCGTGACTCGTGGAATAAGACAGGGTTGCCCGCTGTCGCCCCTCCTCTTCGCCCTATGCCTTGATCCGCTTTTGCGTCGAATAAGTAGCCGCGTTTACATGAATGCGACAAGAGGCGCATCGCATCGCATCGCATCAATTTTCGAGCGCATCGCATCCATGTAAACGGGGCGCTAGGAAAGCGCGTCGCATAAATGCGCCAGACCGGGGTGGATTGAGGCGCGGAAGTCGACTTTCGAAGTGCATGTAAACGCGAGCGCATCGCATTAGGAATTATGGGAAGGGTGTTTGCTGCGGACCTGCTTCTCTCGCCAAGTTCCGGTAGCGGCAGTTCCGGAACCCGCGCAAATCCAAATGCTATTGTGATGGCTACTCCGGAGCCTGCCGCAATGTGCGCGCCGCGAGTGTGTTTCTCTCAAGCGGAAACGACAGCGTTTCTTGCCATCGTCGACGAAATGAGAATAGGAGAGCTGTTGGACTCACGTCGTCAACGAAACCAAGTTCATTTCGTGCGCGTTCAAGAAGAAATGAGTCGCCTCGGCTACACTTGGACTTGGCAACAGCTGAGGACGCATTGGAAAAATTTGAAGGGGAAGTATAACAAAGTAAGTGATACTGTTTGTTTCTTCTCTAACGAATTCACAGAGCTCGCAGACGACATTGCCTGCTTAGTAGTCGTGCTTGAAATATCGTTCTTTCCTGCGTACTGTAGGAACGGGAGCTGCAGAAGCTAAGTGGTGCGGCGCCATCGAAGTGGCGCTGGTACAACGAAATGAGCGCCATCCTGGCCCACCGCCCTATGGTCGAAGCGCAAGATTACGGCATCGACAGCGACGTAGTTGGCGACGCCGCTATCAGTCCAACACAAGGTAAGTAAATTTGTTTGTTTTGCGCCTTTCGGTTAAAAGTAATGAAACACAACGCTGTTAAGAAATAACACCACCTTTGTGTTCATAGTTTCCAATGAAGGCTGTAGAGCAGTAGAAGAAAATCGTTAGCACAAATAAAGAATGCATATATTTTCGATGCGGCTACCATCCGCAGCCTAATGGTTACTTCTGTACAGAGGTGGTTTGTTCAAATCGTGCGTGGACATTTTTTTTTATTTATTTATTTACGCCTCTTTCTTTACCCGGTGACCCGAAGGCGCCGCGAAAAACGAGCGCTCATACGCACGGGCAACGCCATCTGAGGAGACATTTTCCAGGCACTCCTGTGTAGTTTGAATTTTTCTCGCCCGGCGGCGATTTTTGACGGCGGTTCAGCGTGTGCGGTTCGCTCCATTTGTTTACGACCACGGCAGACGATGCGAGGTGGAATCTGCCGACTGCTTTCGCTTCGCCTTTGCCAAATTTATTAAAACTGGTTGCAGTAGGATTGACTGCATACCAACGTTTCTCACTGGCTTGCTAATGCACTTTTATACTTTATTGCAGAAACAAGTGATGCCGAAGACTGGTCGCTTGAAACTGAGCTCACAGCCGAGTCAACCAACACCAACTGGTCGTCTGGACCAGGCAGCGCCCATTCGTCTCAGGGCAGTGCAACTTGTAAGCGGTGTTTTTTTGCATTATTTTCCTAATGTGATTTTTTATAATTTGTGTGTGTATATGAGAAACTAAACGGCAGGTTTGATGGCTATGCTTGGGTTGCATTTCATCTACTTTCTCATGTAGAGCCCACAGTTCAACAATCAAATCAAACCAGGGGTCACACCTGCAGTGTTTTCCCTATGGCACCCATGTCTGTGTACTTGATATGTAATTTATTCTGTTTGTCACATAAAATGAAACTAAAACTGATAAAAAGCATTGCAACAGTAAGCTTAGTTGTATTCCTGCAAGTCGGTATGTTTACAAAGCAGGCAATGTAAAAAGTGCAATGTGCCAACGCCAATGACGGTGCACGACTGTCATACATCCGTAACCAGAATAGATACATAACTTTGGGATAGTTAAATTTGGTATTCGCTTCTTGTCCTTTTTTGTACGTAAATAGTAACTTAATTACCTAGAAGCGAAATTTAAATTTTTGGTAATATATTCTGAGAAGGTTTTGTAATTCACAATTTTTCCTTTATTCTGTGCAGCAAGCAACGACAGGACTGGAGGCGAGCCACCAACGAAGCGACCAAGATGTGCCAAGTACAGGGAGCTGGATGAGCTAATGCAAGGGCAGCACGAAAGAAATGCTCAAATGCTGAAGGACCATTCGCAGGTTATGTTCGAGCAGCAGAAGGAACTAATGAAGGCGAGCGACGATTCTTTTAAAGAAACGATGACACAAATAACTGCCACATTTTTACAAGGAACACAAAGCATTCTATCACAACTCATCACTGCACTTCCTCAGACATTTGTGCAGCCATCATCTCCATTCAGAGGTCAAATGTATGAGGCTCCCACATGGTCCTTTGGACAACCACCCCAACCATACAACCATTATGTGCAACGTAGTAATGCCACAGCTAGCCCTCTTCATCGAGCAACACCGCAAGTAGACGTACGCCTAGATGCGATGCATCAGGACTCTGTTCACACGTTCAGCCCGCCACGTCATCCCGAGGTGGGTACAGACGTCCAGGGCACTAGCGACGCAAACACAGGGCAGGACTAGCCAAAGGGCAGCGAGAGGGCAACGCAGTGCTTCCAGCCCTATGGAATGATTCCTAGATCTATGGCTTTTTGGTCTCAGTTATGGATTCAACGACTTTTTTGTTCTCTCTTTTTTTAACTTCACTGATGTGTTGGCCTTGTTATGGCCAGTAGCAATAGAGGGAATAACGTGTCCTTTTCAAGCTGAAATATTTTTTTCTTGTCAGCCCAGTAGTAACAAAAAGCGAACCAGAAGCAGGCAGTAGGCAGCATTGAAATATTTATAGCACATTTATTTCAACTAGTTTTGAATTCCTTCTCCACGCACCAAAATGGGCGTCAAATGAATGCCGGAAAACAATAAGTCTCTTTTGTGGCCGCAAAACTGTCGATGGTAGAGAACCCGCAGAGAAAATGCTTTCTTGTTGTCGAATAAACATGTTGTTTCGTGCATTTCCTTTGTTTATTGGTTGATGACAATACCATGAACATTCACCAACTTGGAGATCGCAGTGGAAAATGTTGGGCTAAGTAATCACACAAGAAGTCCCGCACTCCACAAGCAGACCTTGTGCTAACAGCTCTCGTCGAAGGCTGCGGAAATAAATTACGGTCAGAGTCTCTCACATCTGCCATCCAAACATCAGCAACAGTGTCTCCCCTCTCCTCACAAAAATTGTGCAATATGCATGCTGCAAGTATGACTTTTGGCATAAACTTATAGTGGATATCGGCTTGCTTCAAGGTTACCCGCCAGCACCCTTTCAGCCTTCCGAAAGCGTGTTCCACAACATTGCGTCCACTGCTATGATACACATTAAACGATTCTTGTTCCCTTGACAGCTTTCCATGCGATGATGTGTAGCCTTTGAGTATCCATGGCAGAGAAGGATATGCCGGATCCCCCAGCAGCATGAAAGGAATTGCTTGGCCTTGGAACACCTTTTCTTCTTTTGGCAGCAGTTGGGCACTTCTCTGGTACAAAGAAGAGAGCCTAAGTACCGTGGCATCGGCAGCACTACCAGGCACGTTGCACGTCACACTGCGAAATCTGAAAAACAGAAGTTATATAAGCGTGATGATTACGATGCCATATTTATCCCCACTTTGTAATGCCTAACACCGCTACACAGCAAGGCATGCACATGCATATGAATCATGACGCATAATTAAGGAGCAGCTTTTGGTAGAACGAGATTCAAGGGCTCCAGCTGCTTGAAATGCCACTAAAATTGTGCTTACCGACCTCGGTCGTCCACTATTGCTTGCATGTTGTAGGAAGTCCACATCTTCCTGTTCACAAAGTCACAATATCCCTTCTTGGGTGCCTTGATAGGAATGTGAGAGCCATCAATGGCCCCGAAGATCTGTGGCAGGTGGCATCTCATTTCAAAATTGCTTGCTATAGCTGCCGCTTCTTCTGTGGAAGGCAACCTTATAAATTCTTTTAGATAATGCTCCACAAGTGCACCGCAAAACATGTAAAGAAATTTTTTTACACTACTTTTATGAACGCCGAACTGATTTGCAACGACTCGGTATTCGCAACAGCTCGACAATTTGTACAAAGCTATTGCCACTCTTTTTTCTAACGAAATTGGCTGTCGCACACAGTACTGTTTGGGAGACATAAAGGGCGCCATCATTGCGACTAGTTCATTGAATGAACCACGACTCATCCTGAAGTTCTCTTTCCAGTCAGCATCTGTGAACTCTTTTCCAACAATTCTCTCCCACCAGTCCGCAGAACGCGTCTTCATCCACACGGTTTTCTGCTTCTTTTCCATTTGTGGTAGTATTCCTGCAGAAAAAAAACACGCTTTGGTATACCTTGGTGCTGGCACCATCACCATTGCAATATCGCTGCAACACATTTTCAAAAAAAAAAAAATAAAGCTGCTTATCAAGTGCCAAACGTCGCAGGCAAAACTGATGACCGCAGATATTCAAGAAACTAAAACGAGTGCACCACAGAGGAGAGTAAGGCCTGCCTTTTAATGTTAGGCCGTGTCTAGCGTTCCGTCCAGAGGAAACGCAACTCGCGGCGAGAGCTGTATGCCTTCAGTATGCCTGGCCCCAGTCACTTTTAATAATTTACTCTTATTTACGCTATTACGCCACGGCCACAAAAAAAAAAAAAAACCAGGCGATTTGAACCCGCGACAAAAAACGCCTGCAGGCAAAAGTGTAACCTCTGCACCAAACCCAACAACGGAAAAAAGTGTCCAATCAGCCGGTTTTGACTCCGTCTGGACGGAACTTTAATGTATTACTTATCGTTCCGTTTAGACAGAACTTCAGCCCTCGTTATGGTTCCGTCTGGACGGAACGCTAAGTAGCACAAACAGGGACGAAATATACATGCATGGCGCCACATTTGCTTCACGCGAGAAATGAATAACCGTGATGAACCTTACAATAACCTGTTTCGAATTGCTCAGGGACTATTTCGAGCCACAACGGTACATAACGTTAAGGAGAGCTACGCAATAGTGCGTACGTTTCACTAATTAAGCCACGTCAAACAACACGGTTATCCACCGCACCTGCGATGACTGAGTTGTGATGCAACAACAATCCAGCTGAACTTACCAACATTCATTTTCTTCGTAGCTCTCTGCGAGCGCAAATATATGTTCTCACCTTGCACGAAAGTCCACTGGTTGACGGTCGAACTCGTCGCTACTCCCGCTGCGTGCAGACATTCTTTGCGGTAAGCTAACCATATCTGGCGGCGACGCTCCTGATGCTGTAAGCAAGCGACAGTGTAGACAAGGATATGAAAGTTCGTCCACAACGACAACAACAGGAGGGCTTGCAAGCGCAGCTTTGCGTTTAAAAACATCTTCATCGAGGCGCCAAACCATGCGAGTCGGAAAAAAAAAGCGCGTGAACCCGCCGCCCCGCCGCTCCAGAAGCCCGGAAGCGCCGGAAAGGCTGCTCTGCCTTCGATGCGCGACACCGTATGGCGCCACCATCGCACCCGGGGTAATGCGCTACATGTAAACGCTAGCGCATCGCATTACTCGAGATGCGCTAGGAAATGCGACGCGCTACGGTCGCACTCTGTCGCATTCATGTAAACGCGGCTAGTGACTCCCCTGCGATACGCGGCTTCCCGTTGCCTGGCCAGGGTCAGGTCAAGGTCTCGGCGTACGCGGACGACGTTTCCCTGTTCTTAAGAGACGAAGACAGTTACGCAGCGTTTTTACGGCTTTTCACAGAGTACAGCGAGCTGTCTGGTGCCCAGCTGAACAGGGGGAAATGCAAGGCGCTCCGCTTTGGCGCGTTCGCGTCGGACCTGCCTGGCGGCATTGAATGGGTTGCCCGAGTGAAAGTGTTGGGGGTTGTCTTTCGCGCGTCGGGCGAAGTGGCGAATGAGACATGGAGGCAGTTGAAAGGAAAGGCGGAGGCGCGGCTAGCAGTAGCTGCATCCTTCGACCTTTGTTTGCAGGAGCGCAGCTATGTGATAAAAGCCTGCGTGTCGGCAGCCTACTACTACGTAGCGAGGGTGGCGCGGCCACCACGGCATGTACTCAGGAAACTGGGAACTATGCTCGGCTCCTTTTTCTGGGGTGGGAAAACTGAAAAAGTGGCCCGCACTTGCTTGCGACTTCCAAGCAGCATGGGCGGTTTCAGTATCCCCTGTTTAGAAACAATGAGTAGTCTCCTCGCAATAAGGAACTTGCTCAACCTAGCTAGTGATGAGGAATACCCGGGGCGAAAGCTCTGTGAGTTCTTCCTTGGCACTGACCGAGCATTGTTTTTCGATGGTGTGCGGGTAGGACCCTCAGCCGAGCAGCCACCCCCGTTTTATAAGCACGTCATAAAGTCGTTCAGAAATTTGAGAACGCAACTCCCTGACATTGACGTCTTCAACACACCGCCGAGTAAAATTTGCGAAACCCTCGCAGTGACGCAGCTCACTCAGGACCAGCTCCGAAAGAGCAGGGCGGTAAGGTGGAAGCAGCTGACGGCCTCATTTTTACCGGCCGACGTCAGAGATTTCAGCTGGCAACGCGGCTGGGGGGTCCTGCCCACGGCAGACCGCATCGCAAAATGGGGTGTGGCACCCTCCAACAGGTGCCCACAGTGCGGGCAGCGTGAAACCCTGCAGCACGCGATTTTCGATTGCAAGGTTGCAAAGACCTACTGGAAATTGTTAGCTCGGATGTTTGGACACAAACTCGACGCACGCACAAAGTCGCGCGACGCATTTGTTCTGTTTTTACTGTGCGTTGGTGCCCAGATCATCTGGAAAAGGCGCGGCTTTGCGGCTCTCAGAGCGCGGCCGCAAAAGTACATGTTTCCAATGCTTCGGAAAATGCGCTCGCGTCTATTCGATCACCTGGAGGCTGAGCTCGCCGCGCTGGGGGAAGAGCAGTTCCTTCAGCGGTGGTCCACTCGGTTTATCCGTGTGGTAAACAAACAAATAGAAGTGTCTATTCTACCCTATTGACTGTTGTATTGATCTTGACGTATTGTCGTGAACTTTCGAGGATGTGATCTACAGTGATCTTTCAGAGTAATTGTGCTTCTAATAGTGTGTGTACTAGTGAACTATGGAGAACTGTGGAGTGAACTGTGTGTGTAGTGAGTAGTGTAGTAAGTGAAGTGATAGATGCAGTGTGTATGGTTTAGGCGACCCGTGTAGTATTTAGCACAGCGGGTCTTTGTATCGGCGATTAATAAATTTTCTTGAAGGGTGGTTTAATAATAAATTCTCTTCTCATTTGGCCGGCAATTTGAGAAGAACTGGAGCACTTTGGTGGTTTCGATACTTTCTGAAGTGCTCCGGTCCTCACGGAGTCGGTCGGGCCCGGCGGTTGCCCAGGTTCACCTAATGAAATCAAAGATAGACAAACTCCCTCGCAGCCGACGAAGTGTTCTCCACGTTGTACGTGAAAACGACGTGATTATATTAGGCGGAGGTGCCTCATCCCACTCCCTTCAAGAATGATCTCTCCTGCTTCATGGCCGACGAATTTGTCGCGAAGCTTATCTCGAACTACTACAAAAGTGTATGTAATGATGACATAATGTGACGTACCAAATGTTTTTGCTACTGTTTTGCCGGTTTTCGCCTTGCTGCTATTGTTACATTGTTGTTGTTTCTGTTGTTTGCAACCCCTCTTTTGGCTATATGTGCTCTTTGTCAGTACACAAGTTCAGTAATGTGGCTCTGGTTTCACGCATTAGCATTCTTTAATGCTTCTGTGCCCCGCTTGCTTAATGCTCTGTAATAGGAACCTGCGAGCTATTTCTATATAAACAAAAAATAAACGATTTTTGGTAGACGGCACTGCTGGATGCTCATAACTGTCAAAGCATCAATACCCACGCGTATGGGTACAAACAATAGCGGAATGAAAATGTAGAAGTTTGGAGGATATAGAAGATGGTTTGCAGGTCGTCCGGCGAAGACCCGGGAACTCGTGGAGTAAAAGGAAAATGTGCGAACAAAAATTTGAACTCCATCCGGAATGCAGCCCTACGACAACAGAAGGTCAAAATCTGCATGCAACACCGACCTCTGGAGATCGTGGTCGGTAGAGAAACTTGGGTATCGCATTAGAGAGAGAGAGAGTTGCTTTATTAGAAGAGAAACGAAAGTCGACTCAGCCGATAACTGCCTCTCGGGTTGAGGGCACCTCAATGAAGACTGAGTCTATGAGGGGGATAGACAAGAAACAGGGTAGGGCTGAATGACGTGTGTTTGTCTTTTTTAATGCAGTGTTGGGTCATTTCAGATCAGATGAAACAAAGCATGGCTGATCGACCTCTTCAATTCGCTTGAATTTTTTTACCTCATTCCCGCATGTATGTAATGTGCGGATTCACAAATATTTTCGGTGGATAAGATTTTGGCCGACTGAAAAAAAATTTGGAATCCACCCGCGTGGACCCCGGCCGCTACCTGCCCATGCGCCGCGGCCAAATTTAGCGACGTCGACCAAAAAATATACTAATCAGGCGAGAATGGTAATTTTTATGCTTAATCTACGCCTGGTGTACATTTCGCGCCCAAAATATCGTTGGCTAGAAAAACATATTTTTTGTAATAAATTTCCAAATCTCGCTAAGAGCGCATTTTGTTGTGTACTTTGCGGGCCAGTATTATCGTAAGTAATGGAGCTAGAGCGTTCAAATTTCAGTGAGGGCTCCTCCTGGCAAGCAAAAATAACGGCCGTAAATATCGTGTCTGTGCACTCTACGGTTAAAAATTAAATGGCACACAAGTGTGAAGAAAAAACTAAAACACTCGAGTTTAGAGGCTTAATAAAACAGCACTGCTTCGATTTTGCTGAAATTCTCCCCAGATGTTAACCTGTGAATGTACTTGAATGATCATTAAAAACATGTTGCATCATTTTGTTCCTGACACACCTACAGCGTGAGAAAAAAGCCTGGTCGGCCAGGTCTTCACAAGATCCTGAGACACGAAACAGTGAGAGCAACTTCCAGTGAATGTGCAGACATTTGATATTTTTTTGTTCCAAAGGCAAACGTTTACTTATTGATAGTATTACAGAGAATTCAGAAGCGAACCTGTAATTTTTATGGGAATTTTGGAACGAAAATAAACAATCTGAGCACCGCTAAACGTGTACTCTTCGAAGAAAAAAACGAAGGAACTCCAGATTCACGCGCATTTTAAAAAAAACGCTTCTTCGATTTTTATGAAGCTTTCCACAGATATTTTCCTCCTAATTTACTTGAGTGAGCCATTAAAAGAACTCGCATCATTTTGATCACTGAAAAGCAAAAGAGCCTTGTCAAGCATGCTCGTCACAAGGAGATGAGACATAAAACGACGATTGCGACCTTCTGCAGATCTCCTTTATTTATTTTGTAGAAAGGGCAGAATATCTTCTGAGATAAGGAGAATAGAATAGCCAAGTGATATTAACGAAGTCAACGTTTGACATGACAGAGTTCCATCGGCACCCCATTAATACCGTGCAGCTACTAGCTGTTTATTTACACGTTGGTTGCTGCATCAATGTTCACAGGTTTCCTCAAAGGGGCACAAACAGTCCGCGCTGCGTATAGTTCGCATATATCTGCTTCTGATGACTTCCTTAAACGTTACACGTGCCAGGACTGTATGCCGGGTAACGCACGCACTGTTCGCCATTCTTCCTTTTTTGTTTCGCGATAGCTGGAAACTTCGTTCCCCTCGAAGTATATGAAGTGAACGCCCTTGATCTCAGAAAACACAGTTACCATGTCTTTTGCTTGTCTGAATTGCATTTCCAAGTGGTTATCTTAGGTTGTAAAGTGTCGCCTAGAGTTTGACGATTCCCGCAACTCCGTCGCAGGCATTCTTTCCGTGCCCTGTGTCGGAGAATATCCATTGCGTTTCAGGCACGTCGCTCTTTCGCAACTCATGAAGCTGGTACCTGTTTTTAAAGTGACTGGCAGCTCCGTCATCCACATAAGTCACCTTGGAGTACAGTGGGAGATTGCCGTCTACCCACAGCCTGATTTTTTCTAAAGCCAAGCAGGCATGCGCAGAGTCATGGCAGACGTCATCGCTTGCAACCACAAAACTATGACTGTTTTTACGGGTCGTCACCACACAAGTGAATATCGATACTTGGGTTTTATGCCAGTGGTAGCTTTGCACCTCGTCGGGAAGGATGACAGTCCAAATTTCGGCAAAATCAAAGTGAAACACCATGCTTCCTCGCTGTTCGCATTTCTTTTCATTGTGGATGGCAGCTCCCTGGGTCTTTCGGATGTGATTGTGCACGAGCCATGTAGCCAGTGATAGTCGGAGTCCCCTCAGGAATGCTGAAGGGTCAACGGTCTTCTTCACAAGGTCGTCGGACTCCCACGTGGCAACCACAATGTCTTCTTCGGGGATATTTAGTGTTTCGAGCGTCAGGGACTCTCCTTCTGGGCACTTGTCGTACGCCCCTAAGAAGCAGTGGTCTGATGCCGGAGTGCAGAGGAATGCAGCGATCGATCCACTGGCAATCTATTTTTGAGTTTCTAGCGTTTTCTACAGCGGCAACATGGAGTTCTTAGTTGGCGCAGTAGACGCAGACATACACTTCTTGCTGAGGACTACATTTGACCCAACGAGGCCGCAACGAGTAAAACTTTGTTAGCCCAATGCTTGAGTCAGGATTTTGTTCCTTGTAAATGCAGAACGCTTCTCGAATTGATCGTGTCATGAAGCGTTTCGTGACAAGAGTTTTTTCTCCGTCACGCACAACCGAGATGACGTCTTTCTTATTCGGACTTTGTCTCGAACACTCCAGCCCATGTATCGGGAACTATTCACATGCCGTGGATATGCAGTCCTGACCAACCCTTCACCTCGTGTACGGGTCCGGCTGATACCATACGCCGTGCTTTTCCCTCAACTTCCGGGATTTGTTGATCACGTACATAGAAACTTCCGAAATGACCATTTGTACTTCGTTCTTCTTGAGGGATGACGGCAGCAACGTGAGCAGCTGGCAACGCTCCCTGGAGGATGTAGCAGTTACAAAAGCTTGTCGAAGGTTGTGGTTGAACTCGGCGCAGGTGAAGCACTTTTTCTCTCTTGAGCCAGATGCAGTCTCCACGTTATACGCGGCGTCCAGGCTCGAGCGCACGTTTTTGGTCACAGCTTGCTCCAATTCCCTTTGCTTTCGTTGGCATAAGCTGCTCTGTCCCGTTTTCTCACTGCACTTGGCGGTTTTAGTAAGACACTTCAGGAAGAAGTACGCCAAGGTTTAGGTGCTTCACAGCTTCCTCGGCAGTCACAAAAATATCGGCGTCAGGCTCAGACGTTTGCAGAGAAATTTCTTTAGTAAGCTGCATGAAGCAGTGCTGACACAAGTAATCATCTTCACTCACTTTCTTGAAGTTGTCCAGGCCCAAAAGGCGTTTCAGGGGCGCTGAAGTCCAGGTCTTTAACACTGCGAAAGTTTTCGTTTCTGCGGTAATCCTCCGTCGATGCTTGTCGAGATAACCGCACAGTGCACTCGATGAAAGCTAGGTCTTCGCAGCCATTGAGCAGGGAAATAACGAACAAGATTAAACACAAAGAGACTGAGTAAAAGCTAAATATATACAAAAATAATAATAAAAGCAGAATACCTTAAAAGGAATAATAAAAAGTGATTGAAATGAAGATTAAATGCGACCGTAGTGAAATAGCGGGGAGGCAGCGCGAGGCACTCACATCAGTGTGACAGAACTGAAAACTTGTAACCGTTCGAACGCATGCAGCCCCTTTTCTTCCAGTCCCCCTCTTTCCCTCTTCTGTCAGCCAAGTCCCCGCCCCCCGCATTACGGTTGAAAAAGCCCAAAACAATACTCGACTCAAACAAAAAAAATGAAGATCCCACATGTGTCGTAAACGAACCCAACCGGGCTCAAGGGCGTTTGCTTAACTCTTTGGTCGCTAATTCGGTAATGGAGCCAGTGTGTCCGGTAGAAGGACCGAAGAGGGGCGCGCTACCTGGAGGCGTTACCCCGCCCGGGGTCATGTGTGGCCGAATGTCCGTTTTTAATACTGCCTGCGTGTGCTGCCGACCGGACGGGCTTCCGTTGAACCTTTGATTCAGGCGAACGAAATTCAGGCAGGCGAAGTTAAAAAACAAGACTGCGTGCACCTTGTCAAATAGCTGATCTTATGAACCAAATATAGCGCATCACGGCAGCAGTGCGCACAAAAAAAGAGCGTTGATAATGTAAGACAAAGAGTGACCGCCGTTGGGGAAATCTAGAGGAAGCTATAAAAATAGACCCAAGACCTTCAAATTCCGCGTTTTACCACATACATTGGCAGCGGTTTCGCCACCGCACGACTGTATCCTCGCTGTGCTTAAATGACGCACGATATTTCTTAGGGCTCACACAAGTACGTTTAGAGGAAAATATCTGTGCAAAGCTTCATAAAACTCAAAGAAGCGTTTTTTTTAAATGCGCGTGAATCTGGAGTTCCTCCGTTTTTTCTTCAAAGAGTACACGTTTAGCGGTGCGCAGATTGCTTATTTTCGTTCCAAAATTCACGTAAAAATTTCAGTTTCGCTTCTGAATTCTCTGTAATACTATCCATAAGTAATCGTTTGCCTTTGGTACAAAAAAAATTATCAAATATTCTGCACATTCACTGGTAGTTGCTCTCACTGTTTCGTGTCTCAGGATCTTGTGAAGACCTGACCGACCAGGCTTTTTTGTCGCGCTGTAGGCGCGTCAGGAGCAAAATGATGCAACGTGCAACAGTGGCCGGGGTCCATGAGGGTGGGTTCCAAATTTTTTTCAGTTGGCCAACATTTTTTCCGCCGAAAATATTTGTGAATCCGCACATTACATACATGCGGGAATGAGGTAAAAAAATTTCAAGCGAATTGAAGAGGTCGACCAGCCATGCTTTCTTCGATCTTATCTGAAATGACCCTGTGGTTTTTTTTTTTTTCTTTTTGTATTGTATTCACAGCTGATCGATCAGTGTTTAATGGCTGTGCAAGTTTTAAAACTATCACCACACCTAAAAAATATGTCATTACCTTGCAGATACCACAGCTCTAGCTCGAGGAATACACCAGAAATGTGAGCTAGCCCGTAGGACATCGCTTTGTGCAACAAAGCCAATCGACCAACATTCATGGCTTTGAGGTTTTCAGAGTAGGAACACATTGTTTCGGGTAATTCGTTGAAACCGTTCTACAGTGACCAAATGTATGCAAAAGGCCAATGGCCTTTTATTCCGTCTAGCTCTCGCTCCAATTGGAGCACTCTTTCTGTTATGTGCAAGGAGACATAAACGGCACCATGTCTTCTCTGAAACGTATTCCTTCCCTTTGGTGTCGACGAATGCGCTGTGATGTTGTCTTTATTTGCCAACTTCTTCATAGTAATATTTTGTGTGACGATTTGGTTCCACTTATCAATGTCAACTTGCCAAATAAACTTTTCAGAAAATTTCCAGCTTTCAGACCAGTTGCTTTAAATAGCCGACGCTTGTCCATCCGCAGAATACAATGTGCATATAATGAATATTCCCACCGTCTTGACATATTCCAGAGCTCTTTTACTTTGTTCTCTAATGAGTTTAAAACAGTTGTAGCTTAAGTTCCTTTACGTCATTCCAAATGTATGTGCCGTACTTATTATATGCAAACCGTGTTCTTGCTTGTTTATTTTCCCTTTGCTTGTTTTATGTTGCTTGAATATTTGTAGGTTTTAGGGTCAGTGCTGGTAATACAGAAGTTTTTTTCTTGAACTTCTTAACATTTTGATAGAAAACATTGGTTTTATACGTATACTCTATGTCACGTTCATTCAATATTTGCTTGTGTAGTACCTATTTTTCACGTGTCTTGAATGTTTCGCTGGCCGATTCTCATGGATTGCAACACTAGGCCTTTCTTTCTTTTTACCTTTTGTTCTTTTTTTACAGCGAAGCTCTATACCTCTCGTTGGTGGGAAAATGTCGTGGCATAAACACAAAACGCACTGCAGGAAAGCCAACTTTCACTGGCGATGGTGATGATAGTGGGTGAATTGAAGAAAAAAAACGGTTCCCTTGTTCGAGTTCGAACCTGGGTTCTTCGCGTTATGTAGCCGACGTCAATACAATTGTGCCATTCCGACATGGTCAAAGCAGTTCGGATTTGGAGAGGGGTACCTGGACGTACCAAGTAATTAAACATAAATATGCACCCCTCAGTCCAACGACGACGATGGTTTCAAATTCGTTTCAATAAACATCAAACCGCATATGATGGATGATAAGGTCCTGTGAACAATGGGAACACCCTCGCACGGGTTCCCGGTAAAGGTTAGGTTGCAGCTGCTTTCGAAAGGGCCGTTTGACGTCATTCGAAACTCTCGTGTGAAGTGCAAATCGCATAATGGTTTATAACCGCGCCTGCGGAAATGGGACCACGTTCCTTCACCGCGCGTGTGTTTCCTGGTTGCATAAGAATGTCGCGAAAATGGTCGCGGAACCAATCACGGTCTACCAACGACTTCAAAGCGATTATCACTACCATTACTCCAAAGTAATAATAAAACCTACCCCCATCAGCATTTGTGGTGTTTGATACAGCTTCGCTGGCCATTCACGTTCGCAGAGCGGGATGGCGGCCATTTTTTTTCCTTTTTTGGTTCCTGAGATTTCTGTAACTATTTTTTCTTTAATTTTTCTGTCATATAAATGGTTTTTGTGTGTTGTATCGTCTTAATTTTAGTGTTTTTTGTATGGTGTACCAGCACCAAGACCCTAGGGTTGTTCCTGGGCACCGAAAATAAAGGTTGACTGATTGATTGATTACCGTGGCTGCACACAGCTTGCAGAATGAACCATGGAGATGCTCTTATTACATCTAAAACCGTTACTGATTTTTTGGAAACGAATCCGTTTCTGTTTCTGAAGATTATGTGCTGCCTTGGCTTGGGCCTCCTGCGAACCGCGCACGTGTGCCGTGGGTCGCAGGACACGGCCGCGGGTCCTGCGGGTCCCCCCCCCAAGCCACAGCAGAATGATCACCCCGTCCCCTCTCCCTCTTTCTCCTCAATACAATGGGTTTGCCCCCAAAGACAAAATGCTCTTGAGGCCCATGGCAAACGCCCAACGCTTGTCGCTTTTCTTTACCCGACAACCGTAAGATGTCAAGGCGAGTGAGAAACACTCAATAGGCAGATTGTTGTGAAAACAAGCATTCACTCATCCTGCACAAAGCTCGCGAGCACTATAGCAGGCATTTTATTCCGTATAAAATCCGTTCGAGATCCTCAGGAATATTTATACGTGAATCATCCTCCGGCTGCGGCATAGAACCGTACTGATGAACCATTTGCAGCCGTGCTTCCTTTATATGTCCGCGCGGTTTCCAAGTGTCGGCGCAAACAGCTGGCACGAGATGATTTATCTTTGTTAACTCATCGCGATGCATACGTGCGCCGTGTAAAGGGCTCTCGGGAGCGCTTTTCTGACGCGCTGTCAGACGACCTTGAGAGACGGAAGTGAGTAAGCCTGTCCGCAGTTGCGGCTTCGGGGGTTTCCGGTAGCTGGAATTTTCGCTTATCGCCATGAAATTCAGCCCTGGCTTCGTTGCAGCTCTTCCAGAACTGTTTTGATCAAGTAGTTTTGAAACCAGTTCATAAATACGTAGAGCTTACACTGGTCACACAGACATAAGTGGCGCCGCTACTGACAGCGGTCGCAAAATGAACTAATGGCTCTAGCTTTTATTATGCCCCGTGCATTTGAATTACACACAACAATTAGGTTGGTTTTTATAACTAGAGAGTATACTAGCAGACAGATTGGAATGCTCTTTGGATTGACGGAAGTTGTAGGGCAACCATTATTTTTTCACTTACATTTAGAATATATATAAATGCTTTTGCCACTCACTGCCTCTACTTTCCTGCTTCGGTGCGTGGGATAGAGCAAGAACAGGCAGCGCGAGTTATCTCTGGGCAACCGCTCGGCAAGACCGCCCGTGGGCTCAATTTGGCCGGCAATTTGAGAAGTACTGGAGCACTTTGGTGGTTTCGATGCTCTCTGAAGTGCTCCGGTCCTCACGGAGTCGGTCGGGCCCGGCGGTTGCCCAGGTTCACCTAATGAAAACAAAGATAGGCAAATTCCCTCGCAGCCAACAAAGTGTTCTACACGGTGTATGTGATACGTCGTGGTTTTAAAAGGCGGAGGTGCCTCATTCCACTTCCTTCAAGAATCATCTCCCCGGCTTCATTGCCGACGATTTGGACGCGAAGCTTATCTCGAACTAATACAAAAGTGTATGTAATGGTAACATAATGTGACGCACCAAATGTTTTGCTGGTTTTCGCCTTGCTGCTATTATTACACTGTTGTTGTTTCTTTTGTTTGCAACCCCTCTTTTGGGTCTATATGTGCTCTTTGTCAGTACACAAATGGATTGTTCAGTAATGTGGCTCTGGATTCACGCCTTAGCATTCTTTAATGCTTGTGTGCCCCGCTTATTTAATGCTCTGTAATAGGAACCTGTGAGCTATTTTTAAATAAATAAAATAATAAACCATTTTTGGTAGACGGCACTGCTGGATGCTCATGACTGTTAAAGCATCAACATGCACGCGTATGGTGTACCAACAATAGCCGAATGATAATGTAGAAGTTTTCAGGTTCTCTAAGACGGTTTGCAGGTCGTCCGGTGGAGACCCGGAATTCATGGAGTAGACCGCAGGCAATCCGGACGGCTCATGGAAAAAGAAGTTCTTCCAATAATTTACATTTCTTTGGGACAAAGACATTGTCACTGGCAGGCAGAGGTCATAAATATATATAATTCATTCAGTGCTGAAAGTGAGGCCAAGCCGGATTCACTCCAGACCAGTACCAGATTCGGATTACGGTGCACGTGCCGAATTCCGCACCCAGGCTTGATGCCCGCTGTATTGGAGAGCTCTGGAGTAATTTTGACCATGTGGGCATCGTTAACGTCCGCCAAAACCTCGACATACCATATTACACACACAGGATGATTATAATAATGACGGGTACTTTTCAATATCATCATGTTACCATGATCATGGGCTCAAGTGACAGAGAGAGAGAGAGAGAGAAGTCGGGGGAGGGGGCGGGAAAATAAAAATTTTCCGCCTATATGAACAAAACCAAGACAATGCCAAGGGCTCGGTAGTTCTCGGTACATGTATATACGCAGCGAAAACGGGATTGCTATTTTGAAATAAATCGGGAAAATAAATGCAACACCTGAAAAATGCAGCAATTTAAACCATTCAATTTGAAAGTGCTGTCAAGTGGATCCACAATACGTATAACAACTTCACAACTACTGTTAAACGTTATCTGCTTTTACCAGGGGATATTGTATCGTGTTTTTATTTATTTGACACCAAATTACAAAGTTCACACAATTTACAAAGGTTAGGAATAAAAACAAAATCATCTAATAGCGCCCTAAAAGAAATACCTTAAGCACTTTTTTTCAATTGCAGATAACGACGTTGATGATTCCTGAGTATAGGGCAGGCGGTTCCAGGGTTGAATATTTCTTAAATTGGTACTTCCTTTCCGTAATCAGTACAAACTATCGGGAGTAAAACGTTACTACGGGAGGCGAACCTTTTGCGGTTTATATCGCGTGCGGAATGGATGTCCACGAACTGGAAGAAAAGTTTATTTGACCTAACCTTTCATCGGGACATTCTGAGATCGTTAAAATTGGCACCCTTCAGAGCGCCCTGTGTACCGCCCAAATGAAGTCACGTGTTCACGGAATGTCAGCCAGCTAGAATGCACAGGAAATGAGGCTAAGCCAGGTATCCTACATGCGGAATCAGAAACCCGCGTCCGGTTTACGAAATGCATAAGGCCTGTCATCAACCCTCTCGAAATGAAAAGCTGCGCGCATGTTTCACTGCCTCAACAGGCAACTGGAAGACGAATTGCTCCAGTTCTGCTGTCCGCACAATGTAAACCTTCTGGCATATACGCTTAATTCGCAGGAAAGCTAAAGCAGCCGGGCAGTGGGTTGAGGGAGCTACAAAAGCGTAGCAAGATTTTGTTTCCTGAATGTCGTTTATCGAGTGCCTTGGTAGACGCGGTCTTGCATATACAAGATGTCTGAACCCTCAGATGCGCGATGATCTCCAGAGAGACAAACATTCCCGCTTGTCGGCGAAAGAGTTCATGATCCAGCCACACTGAAGTTTTAGTGGTTTGAGCCGTCGAGGAACCCACGAGTGAGTGCTGCCTCAGCGCACGTACTGCTGCTGCACCCAAATATCGCATTAGGGAGTATCGTTATCACCTGCCAGTTTTTTGTAACATCCCCCCTCCCAAGAACGTATTGAGGGTCCTCGCTCATTCTCTACCACTGTACTCGGTTACAACTTAAAGGAGCCATGAAGAGAAAATGCAAGTTGGTTTTATTCGAAAGATTTCGTGTTTTATAGAGCCCCCAGCGCTTGTCCGGATACAAACGGTGCTTTATTCACTGAGAAATTAAACAATTTAGGTTAAAATTTTGATTTTCCCGCTCAATCGTGCGTTTTCGTGGTCCCAAGTGACATCACGGGAACCGACCGCTCGGCAGCCTAGAGTTCCTTCATTCACGCATCCGCCGTACAGGGTAGAGACACGTAACGCTGGCGCCGCCATGTTCGGTTGCTCGCCCGCCGCCAAAGCAAGTCATTGTGTCAAAACCGCGCTAAAATTATCGCCGCAACGCGGTTTACTGAAGAAGTTTGAATCATATTGTCTGTTTCGCGTTGCTAGGTCTCGTGGGAAACGAAAAGAATAACGCGTTGAGCCCGTTGGCCCAATTGCGGCGGCACGGGACCGTTCAAAGGTTGTCTCCACCCTGTACAGCGGTGTAGGTTTGTTCGTTTGTTCCCGCGTTTCTTTACGTTCCGTAACCTAGATGGCGCCACCATACCGTGGCAAGCGTTTGGTTTGTTTTTGCCCGCATTTAAACCTGGCTTGTTTTTGTTCTGGGAGAAAATATTCGTTCCCTGAAACAGTGCTCGCTCGACAAATGGGGTCACGTAAGACACCGTTGCTTGCGTCAATCGGCCAGTGTCGTCTGAGACAACCCCAAGCCCCGTAGTGCTGTGCAGCTAAACCAAAACATGCTGTGCGCAGTACGAACAGCAGAACGCATCAGTACTTCTATGTTTACATGTGCTTTCGTAACTTCCACTGTTTGTCCCATCATTCTTATTGCTTTGTAAAGAATGTGCCCTAAATTTAAGCGCAAATCGCTCGTTCGTCTAGTTTGTAAGCTCTACCTAATTTGCGTCTGCTTCTGCCAGCCTCCGCCAATCGCAGAGCTTAGCCCATGTGACATCACAGGTTCTGTTGCGGGAAATGAGCTGGTGGGTCGCATGACCATTCCCGTTTTTCCTAATTATGTAGCTTATTTGAGCGAAGTTTACGTTAAAAGTGGTGTCAGTATGATTCTAACGAGACAATCTTTTGAATGAACCAAACTTGTGTTTTCTCTTCATGGCTCCTTTAAGAACGGCGCCGAAGTTGCTGCTGTGCCTCATCACCGCAGCCGGATGTCACTCCGCGCAGCACAAGTAGCGCGTTACTGGGAATATTTTGAACATGGCACGAGCCGTTTTTGCATCTTGTTGGACCTAATATGCTTATAAACTACTGCAGCGACGGCAAACAAACTACGTGAGAAAAGGCAGACGATATCACGCATTCGTGGCAGTCTCCTTTCAAAATGCGCGCGCCCGTTGACATCCGGGTCCGTCGCTTAGGCGGAGTGATACCGTACATGAGCTGGTGCCGTTCTTAACTTGTTCCCGAGTATAGTAATAAACAAACATCTCTTGACTGGGTTTCACAAGCACTCTGCGTGGTCTAGCTTTTGTTGTTTCTTCTGTTTATGCCGTTGCCGTTTCTGACGTGATTTTGCCACGAGCTTGAAAGTCCGGAAAGTCTATCGTGTCCAAGAACTTGTCGTCGTAGCAATCACTGACACTATCACTTACACAAATTTCACCGATACCCATGTTGTCCGATGTTTGTTCCGGGGTTATTGCTCTCGTCGCTGCTTCAAGACTCCTCGTGAAAAATCGTGTTGGCTGATGGTGGGTATCCTTGGGGTGTGCTATCCTGGGCTGTTTCCCTGGCGATAAATGGTTTGAGCCGCTCCACGTTGACCAGCTTTCGCTTTCACCCTAGGCGACTCCACCTCCCAGTCGTTCGCAGAGGTTCTCCTCCCAATTCGGAACGGGCCGCGATGCGGGTGCACGAACTTGGTGGCTTTTGCACGTTTGGACGTGGGCATCCAGATGTTAACCAGATCACCTGGTTCGAAGTCCTAGGTGCTCCTGGTCTACCGCTCCTTGCTTTTCTCCTTGCTTTCGAGCTCCCATTCAGTAACGATACGTTTTGCCTCCTCCCGGTGCACTGCGACATCTTCGTTAAGGTGTGAGGCCAAGTGAAAATCTCAAATTTTCTTCAAAATGTCAATTGTTTGCTTCCTACTTTGTTATATGTGGAATTTATTGGACATTATTTTGCTGAAAAAAGTTTCTTCCTATACAGTTTGTTTCGGAAGATACAGAAAAAAATTTCGAACCCACCCGGCGTCTACGAAACCGAAACTGAAACTGCCAGTTTTGTGTGCAGCACAAAAATGCCCTGGTTTGGAGTTCTTAGCTTGTTAATTAACACTCGTATCACGTGCAAAAATGTATTAATGCCCTAATTGCGTTTTCAACACTATTTATCAATTACAATCAAACTTCTCACCGGGTAGATGCGCGATGTTTTGCACTTGTTTACGGTCTGGAGCCTTCGCGCACGCGCCATAGGAGCGGCGGTTTGCTTGGTATATTAGTTTAGTCTCTGTAGCTTACTTTTTCTTACTGGCAGCCACAGTATACGGAAGCTTAGAGTGCAAAGACGCACAAAACGAAAAATGAAAAAAACGAAAAACGAATGGTCGGCATCGCACCGCAAAGGCATTCCGTCAGAGCACTGATACTTCAAAGCAAGCTAGAAAAAAAGGCGAGGAGCCACACGAGCAAAATGAGATATCAGCGAGACCCCAAGACGGAACTGACTACAAATCTGGGTGATATGGAAATCTGTTTGTTGGTTTCCCCGGAACCTATTTTTCGGCGATTCGTTAAAACAAAAACATTCATAACTTTTTTTCCTAATAAAGATTTTTAGTGAAACTTGGCACAGTTCTTTCTCACATTGTTGGGTGCGCAATGAACCTCAAGAGATAAGATCGTGCCACATGCTTTGATATGGCCGCCTTTTACACCAAGGCACACCCAATGAAAACGCACATTTTTTTGGGTATATATCTCAGTTAGCTGTGCTCCAGTGGATTCATCCAGACGTTATTAATTTTCGGTTTACATTGCACTGCCGAAAGCCTCTTCTATCACTATCCTGCACTGCCAAAAAATTGTTTTTTTTTTTGTTAAGGGAAATTAGAGTTATGAGTGTTGGCGTGAGACCCACAAATTATCAAATTTTGAAATAAAAAATATAAAATATATACATATTTTAAAAGGATCCCATGGGCCTAAAAAGCGTGCTTCATGATGTAGACCAGAAATCTGCATTGTTTATCAATTTTTTTAAATTTTTTTCCCCAGCACTTGGCCTCATACCTTCAACGTAGTTTGCAGCTCCCGCTGTCCGAGCCCCAAAGAGGCAGCAATAGGCAGAGTCGGCTTCTTCTCGTGAAGGAGATAAAGAAGAGAGTACTCCGTAGTCTCGTGTACCAAGGAATTATGGGCGAAGATAACGTACTGAAGGAACTGGTCCCATTCACGATGACGTGCTAACACGTATTTGTTGGTCATTGCTGCTAGCGTCCGGTTGAACCTTTTGCACTGACCATTGCGTTGCGGATGGTATGCAGTGGAACGGGCATGCATGGTTAGTATTGGTCAACTGGAACAACTGGAACAGCTCCTCCATCATCTCCACGGTGAAGTGGTTTCCCCGGTCAATTATGACCCGCCCCGGCGCACCATGCACAAGGACAATCGATTCCACAAGTGCTCTTGCAGCGCAGGTAGCTGTTGCCTCCGGTGTCGCTACTGCCTCCACCCACATCGTATAGTAGTCCACCATCACAACAATAGACGTGTTACCGTCCTGTGATTCAGTCAGCGGGCCCACGAAATCCATACCGACTTGTCGGAAGAGGTATAGGGTTAAAGCCACTAGTCGCAGTTCTCCTGCCGGCACGGAGTGTTCCTGGGCTGACGGTCGGGGCATGACTGTGCGTAGTGCGTGACATCAGCGAACATTTGAGGCCAGAAGTAGCACTGCCGAATATTTTCCAATATTCTGCTCACCACGAGTTGGCCTGCTGTTACGTCATCATGGCACGACGAGAGGATCTGGCGCCGTAGTGTTCTGGGAACCGCGACTGCCGGTCGTTCACCTGCGCCCTTGGCTCTTCGGTACAGAGTGCCGTCGATGAGGGAGAAAGGTTTTGCAACCCTCTTCCTCTTCTTCCCCGAGGTTTTCCTTGACCCTCGTAGGTGTAAAATGATCGTCCGCTGGAAAGGATCCTCCATTTGCAGTTCGGAATGTCCTTATCAGAGATCCCAAAAACGGGCAGTTTTTCCACGTGGTCTAGGGCAGGATCACAGGGCGATCGAGACAACGCGTCCGCATTCATGTTCCTCGCCACGGGTCGGTGCCTAAGTGTGAGGTTTAACTCCAGCCGATCAGTCGGACATTTTGTTCTTTGCCGTCATTACCCACGTGACGCAGTCCTGGTCAGTGACAACGTACAGTTACTGGTGCGCCGAATATGTATGGGCGGAACTGTCTTGTTGCGTAGACGACAGCTAAACACTCTCGCTTCGTTGTGCTGTAGTTCGTTTCTGCTTGATTCAGGGGTCGGCTAGCGTGCCCAGCGACGAACTCTTGCGCGCCATCCTTCTGCAGCAGCACTGCGCCGATTACATAGCCACACACATCCTTATGGCGCTGGATAGGTAGGTCAGCGTCGAACAGTCGAAGATCAGGATCCGAGGTCAACCGCTGCTTCAAAGTTTCAAATGACCCCTGTCACCCTTTGTCCCAGATTAACTTGGCGTCCAATTTCGTCATATCGTTTCAGGTCTTGCGGGGCGTTCAAAATCCTTAACAAACCTACGGTAGTAACCACAAAGGCCTAGGAAGCTTCGAACCTGTTTGCGGGTTTTTGGTGCTTTGGTGCCGTTAACGTAACGAATTTTGTCGAGACCAGGCCGGATCGTCTTCCCGTAAATGATGTGACCCAGGTACCGTATGCTATTAAAAGCAATGTGGCACTTGCTTGGTTGAAGTCTGAGTACAGCAAGGGATTGAAAAAATTTTCCGTAAGTCCCGCAGGTATTCTACGGACACACGGGAGAACATGATGATGTCATCCAGGTAGGCCAAACAGGTTTCCACAGCTGGTTTTCCAGTGCCTTATTTGTGGTGCGCTGTAATGTTGCCGGGGCATTGCAAAGGCCAAAGGGAACCATATTGAATTCGCAGAGCCCGGATCCGGTAGAAAAGGTGGTCTTCCCTTTGTCCTCCTTCCTGATTGGTACTTGCCAGTAGCCGGAGGCAAAGTCCAGCGTGGGGAAGAATTGGGATCCCTGAAGTTTGTCTATCGTGTCGTCCGTACGTCGCAAGAGGTGTGTAGTCTTTGTCAAAATTTTCTAGGCCAAGCCGAAAGTGCGCAGGCCGCGAAAAATTCGATGTACAACCTTACGTCCCGATCGAGGCTCTGATGTTTTATGCCGGAAAACCAGAGGAAATCTTTCTTTGTTGCTATCATAAAACATTTTCGTCACATTGAAAGGTAAAGCTTATTTTTTCAATTCCTCGTGGTCGAGGAGGCTTGGATTGGCCTAGAAAATTTTGACGAAGGGTCTAAGTCCTTCTTGGTGATGGCGTTCAGCGGAATTCGCGAAGAACCGTCAGGATCCGCCACGCTAGCATTCCAGTATTACTGGTGATGACCATGCGTTGGTAAGCATTCCATCAACCAGCCCGCTATGGTTATCATCTTCGTAATGGGCTCTTCGACAACTTTGCATTCGTAAGGAGAGCTGCGGTACGGGTTCTGCTGGACCTGCCATGCCGCTTCGGTGCTGATCTCATGTTCAGCGACGGTCGTTCACCCGACAGGGCCAGATTTGGTGGGGAAGAGATGCCCGTACTCGTTCATTAGACTCTGAAATTGTGTCTTCGCCTTGAGAGGCAACCGATATCCCAGTTTCACGTCCTGCGCCCCTTCCCCGACACCACTTGGTAAAAACATGATCAAGACTGTTTTCACCATTCTCTTCCAATTGTGGTCTCCTTTGGTACTAGCAATGATGTGCTCTCCGTGTTGGCAACTCGTATGCATCCCACCTGCTGTTTAACAACTGTCAAGGTGCGGACTACACCGAGACATGACGCTTCTCTTAGTTGTTCTGGTGGTTCGGCTGAATACGTGCCCGAGGCTGCTATCCGAAAAGCGATGAGGGCCTCCGTTCTTAGAGGCAAGTTCAGTTCTTCGAAGCATTGTACTGTTACCTTGTCAGGGGAGTCCGCTGAGTCCTCTTCCTCATGGTGCAAAGGAAGTTGGTGTTGCTCTAGTGTGATCTTCTTTTCTGGAAAGTCAAATAAGCAGCCCCCCAAGAGCAGAAGCATCGCTTGCAAACTACCCACAGGCGACTGAGCAGGCGGTTTTAAGGTTACTGGCCAGGGACCACCGTGGACTGGGAAGAGATGACAGCTAACGTAAAACAAAATAAAACTATTGGTGGTGAAGATCAGCATATCCCCGATTCTCAAACACGTGAACAAAACTTTACATGCATGGAGAAGAGCAGCAGATGTTAGGCCACTCGAAAAACGACTAAAGAACGAAATTATGCAATCTACGTGGACGCCTTGAGGTACACGAACGGCAAAGACGCAGTGGCGGTCATAATTGGCTCAAACCACAAACTCATTATAGCCTCACAATCTGAAAAAAAAAAATGAAGGAAGCTCACCGTGCGTAAGACTTGAAGGTAGCGAAGCTGTACGCAACCTTCACGACTATCACGACGGTTTATCTCCACGATTGCAGTCGATTTGCTTCTTCTTCGCTGCCGCAACGACCTTTACTCCATCATTTTTGCTTTAAGTGTGAGCTTCCTTCATTCTTTGGGAGTGGTAATAATGGGACATCACCTTGGAGGGGCATTCGCTGACTTTGGAGCAAGTGTTGCCACGATTACGGTGAACGCGGAAGTTCTTTTTTTTTTCGGCCAATTTGGCCAATTGCCCTAAGTGGTTATGCTTGACTTGACAAACATGAGCCGGGGACGCTGGGCAATCGCCACGAGCCACGCACACATGAGCGCTCGGAAAAGTATTTTTAAAACTGCGGACACCATGCACCAACGATTTGCTCATAAGCTTCGCCGTTAAAAACCAATGCCACAACAGCAGAAGCAACGACAGTCGCCTGGCTATAGCCCATGGAGAAGCAGAAAAGAAAGAGCTCCACATTATTACATACTCGAAACTTGCATGCCAAGGATACACCAACGGCAGATGACCACTGGCGGCGGCTGACATCGTTGCAGTAATAACTACGACCGAAAAGAAACTAACACGGCCACAGACATGCAAGACTGCTGCAGGGGAACGAAGCTGCGGATCAGATCGCTCGTAAATCAACGAGCTCACCTCACCGGACACCAGGCGATCGCGTTCTATTTCACCCTCAAATTTCTCAACACGGAATCTTAGAGCTGGAATACGTCAGTACTCCAGTACACCAAAAATGTCAGCCAAAAGGTTCGTGTACCCAGAAAACTGCACCGACACGCCCTGTTCACAATAGACCGGAGCCGAGCTCGGGCCTTTCTCCGAAATGAACACCAAGGCTGTCAACCATAAGGTGCGAGGATTCCCGCTTGTACCGACGTGCCACGGGCTAGGGCAGCTTCAGCGCATTAAAGGGACCCTGCAACACTTTTTCGAACTTTTTTTATAATCTTAAATGCTTGAAGACCGTAGTCACCCAACACTCCCAGTACATAGATCATGGTGTCGCAAAGTACCTCAGCCAAAAATTACTGCTCTGTTGTCATCAGATAACTTAGAAACTCGCTCAAAAGATTTTTCTCTTTCCCGGTCTTGGCGTTCTTCGACGGCCCGAAATGTCACTGAGGCCATGTAGCGACTGTTGGCCGGTTGTCCTTAAGTTGCAGCAATGAACGCTTTTCGATAGCAACTTTAAAAATAAAGCCACAGAAGCCAAGCAAAAACGGAAGGCGTATCTGGTACGACGAGCAAATCACGCAGTGCCGCTCCGTGCTTGCGATTACTGTAGCTTTCGCAGTGCTTCCGGAAGCGAAGGAAATAGTGAAAGCGTTTATCGAAAGTGTTGCAGGGTCCCTTTAAAGGGACACTGAAGTGAATTATTCCAGCTCCTGTTTTTGCTTGCACTGCGTAGACTGGCTCAAATGAACCCACTCTTCATTGTTTATCCGGGCGATAAGGCGGTATTTATTTTATAACGCCTGCAAGAAAAAAATTAGCAGTGGCTTAGCTCGACTATTCCAGGATATACGTATCGTGAGCTAAAATTCAACTGGCTATTCTTAGCTTTCCTGGTTGCCTAGGATTAGCTTGATTATCATGCTTACTGCTGCTTCAATGACACACACACGGTTTACGCATTATGTGACACGTGTGTATTTATCAAGCGGCACCGGCGCAGCATCAACAATCTCCCCAGAGCTAAGCTGGTTCACAGGCACACGCCGGTGTTTCTGCGACGCACGAGCCATCGGTTCCACATCCGGCCACCCCTCGCATGATCATCAAGTGGACCGGGCCGCCACGTGCGGAACGGAGGTCAGCGAAGACGCTGGGCGCGTGGGGTGTGTGAGAGACGCCGGGCTAGCCACCCTAGCCGGACAGCCAGCAACGTTCTGTGCGCCGTGTGACGTCACTGTTCCTCGCGCATGCGCAGCACGGCTCTCCAGGAGCCCCGCGAAACTGCTCAACCTCGGTCAGTGTAGCTCACGCTACAAAACTACCATGGGCGGTTTGCTGCGGCGGCACCAACAGCAGTGACGTAAATACAAGGTGCTACGTGATTGGACGGTGTCCAAGATGCATATTCAACTCAGTTTCGGTTTAGATTCTGTGAAACAACATGCTTGGCTCCCGACGTTATCGTTGGATGTACATTCTCGACATCTAAGTAACCGGCATACCGCGCTTCCGCCATGTTGTCGGCTCTACAATGCATCAGAAAAGCCTACCAGCAAGGCTTGGGAGCCGGAGCTGCAGCTCCCATTACCCCACACCTTTATCCAGTCATGGGTTGGTCCAGGCCCTGCCCGCAGCCCCGGGCTGTCGCTCCGGAGAGCAATGCACACAGACTACATTCGAAAATACGCGCTCATCCTAAGTCAGTGCTTCGCTTTGTACTCAAGGCCGGTAGATGACGCCACGCAGTACCACGCGTCACTCACTTTTCAACTGCCTCGCGTTTCCCCAGTTTTATTTTTTCAAACATCAAGTATGCAGCTGCCCTCTGAAAAGTCAGCAGTCAACTAAGCACCAATGCAAATACTTCACAAACCCTGCGTTAAACTTTTGTGCAACTTTCTAAGCTGCGCTGTGCCACTAAACGGCTTCGGTCGTGTTGTATAAAAGCACGTCACACCCGCAATTAATTTCGGAGTCGGTAGATGTCGCCAGGCGTACTAAGGCTGTACTGGTTTTTCAAGTTCACCTCCAGATTTTCCCCTGCTATTTTTCGAGCGCAAAGTATCCGCTGCTGAAAGTTATCAGATAGGCAAAGTCTTGTAAAGTTGTGCGTTAGAGTTTCATGCTACTGGTGCCAATGCACAGGTTGCATGTTCTATTACGGCGGAATAGTTCTACTACGTGGATTTGTTCGCGCACAACACGGTGTCACTAATCTCCACCACGTATTCTCTGGTCAGTGGTCGCGGTGGTGGTTAAACGCTCTTTCTCTCTTTCCCTCTCTCCCGCTTCGCCCCCGCAGCATCCAATGAGGGGGGAAACCCGCTTCGCAAACCGGGCCGCCAAGCTCCGCCCCTCCGAAAGAAACAACCCGGACATGCGCGCGAACCGTCGGGCGCCGAGTTTTTAGAAGCGCGTTGTTGCTGGTGGCGCGCGGGAAGCCGCAGGTTGTTGTGGCGGCAGTGGTTCGTTCTTCGGAGGATTGTGGATCGAATCGCGTCGCCCGCCCGCGCGGAAGTTGTGGCCGCATCTCCCTGAAGTGTTGTCTGTGGTGGTGCGTGACAGCGTAGACGGTGGTCGTCGGATTCGTCCGGCACCGCCGCGCGGATCAGTGATGGTGCTGAGGCGACGGATGAGGGCTGTCGTGCGGATCTGCTGCTGACGGGGCGTCGACATGGAATGTAACAGCCCCGGAAGGCCCCTCCGTTCCGCTGCCTCGCGGCAAAACTCCGTGCAATGGGTGTTGTGTGCGTGTCTTCTGCTCGTGCTGGGACAGTCCGTCGCCTGCAATGACTCCGGCTGCGACTGGGACGGAAGGTAGAGTATTGAAACGCCCTGCATTTCCGCAGTTTCAAATTTTAACTTCGCCTACTGGCACTTGCCGATGTTTTTGCAGCGTCAGTTGCTGTGCTGTTTGGGCACTTTTCTTTGTTTTGAAATGTTAAATTCGTCCTCTATGCGCTTTACTTTTTTTTACCCTTTAGCTTCTTTTGCTGTACACTTTTTAATCCATTTTATATTTGTTTATTTTCTCGGTAATCTATGACACTGGGACGTCTTCGACACACAATCCCGAAACGACAAGGGAACGGAGATCCCACAGTGCGCATGCTACTTCAACTCTTTTCAACAGCTTGAAGTTCCGTTCAATTGTTTCTATTGTAAATGGTGTGTATAGGAAACGATCAAATGTGAGTCGACCATACTTAGTGTTGTTATGCTGACATTTTCTTTCTGAAGACAAAGTCAGGATGCCGCCCGAAACGGCTATTTTGTACTATGGTCCCTGTACTGTTGGAGGAATGGTGCTCCGTCATTTCTAACAAAGCTCAGTGATGATGGTGGTGCTTATTGCATTAAATAGGCGAGGCCACACGACAGCCGCCTGCGTACAGTCAGTAAAACGCTTGTCTAAACAGCGATTTCCACTTCAACTGGCCATATCTGGAGAGCGTTGACGGATACTCGTTGAAGACTGAAGTTGGTCAACGTAGACTTCAGAATGGTGCGTTAATTTTCTCTAAATTATTTCAAGCCAACACCGCAGAAGGTCGGAAGTACGAAAGCCGTGTTATATAGACAAGCCTTTTACCGACTGTACTTTCTCTTTTTATTCCCATTTTAATCTGATGACCGGCGGGGAACGTCAACCAGGCGTGCCTCATACGGCAGTGCTCGGACCATCTTTACACTGAACCGTGTTTGTCAAAACTTTTAGTAATTGTGGCAGAATTGTGCATTTTTAGCGCATGACGAAAGCCTTAGTTTACTATGATGGCGTCTTCCACCCTCGCCACTCGAAAGCACCGCAACGACATGAGTTCGCAATCTGTTTGCAAATATGTCGTCTAAGTTTTAATTTTCTCTAACTGAAGAACCTTATACCTGATATTCGTTTGTTTTGTTTTTCGTTCAGAATTTATTCAGGTTAAATGCGATCACTGTCTGTCACCGGGCGCCTGCGAGCTTTCGGATGTGACTTCAGCGAAGGATGTGACGTCATAGTAGCCAAATCTTGCGAGGAGGACGGACGGTACCGATTAGAAGGGTTCACTCAGGGAGGAAAGAAAAGGTTCACTCATCTTGAGGAGGTGCATCCAGATTACTTCAAAAAAGAGCACGATCAGATGGGCTATACATCTTGAACTTTAGCCTATCAAAAATAATAATAGTGTTTAACACTATTTTCATGAAAACTGCTTTAAAAAGGAAACAAGTTCATCAGTGCACAATGTTTGCTTTGTGGATTAAGAACAAAAGGTGGGTGTCCCACTTGCGACGAAAGCGACGGGAACTCTATCGCGCGGCGATCGGTTTTTTTTTTTTTTTTTTTTTTCGTTGGGTCTGGAGAAATTTTTTGTCACCGCGACAGAAATCGCGTCTCAAGTGTGAACGGGCCTGTACTGTGTGCATTGTACTTCCTATATATTACGTGCGCTTTATCCTAGGTGCTTTAAAATAATCGCAGCTCTCTGAAATAGCCGGCCTTGCGGCAATGGGCATTTTTGCGGCGTGTCAGACGCCCCATTCAATGTTATTTCAACGCGATGCCTTCCTTCTCTGCCCTACAGTGCACCTCAGGTTTGGGGCAGACGGAAAACTCGAAGCAGCGATAAGATCGGAAATTTCGGGGAAAACAGTGCAGTAATTCCGATCACGCAGAACGGGAACGATTTGAAGTCAATGGCAAGGCCGTTCGTCTTGCAGTGGTCGTCAACAGACTAATGAGAGAGAGAAAAATTGCTTTTTTTTTATTCGTTGATTGTCACGACGTTGTGGGTGCCCCTACTCCCGGCAATTATGTATGGCCCAGAACTTGTTCAAAGACGCATTTCTCTCGCAATGCTCCTCTTGATGGGCAGAGGCTGCTGAAGATGAATTCGTGCATGGTATCAACTTCCACCATCGAGTCTGCAGGGTTCTGCAGCTCAGAGGGGCCAAACATACGTTTTTTGATACCTGCCAGCCCGTGGGTTGGAGCAGAGAGCAGCGTTTCTAAATTATAGTAGTTATAATGGTAATAAACGTGATTTACCTGTACGCATGTCGAAAAACTCTGGTACGATTCGTTCAACAATATTGCGATTGGAAAGAATCTACAGGACATACATCTACTTGCACATAAAGCTGTTGACGCTTAAACAAACAATTAAAAAAGATTTCCTAACAAATCGATAGTTCGCGCTTAACAGTGGTTTCGAATTAAAAAAAAAAAACATCGATGACAGAAAAGCTTTCTCGTCTTTTCGCAATAGAATAAATAGAATGAAGATACAGAGGGGGGGGGGGGGGGAGTATTCGTGGGCCCCTGGTTTTTTTTTTTTTTTTTTTGCGATCCTGGAATATTCGACTTCGGAATAACCAAATAAATTCGGTCACTGATCTTCTCCTGTAAAAAATTATACAATGCGATCTTCGTGTATAATCTGAGCGTAAACTAGCTGGCGCATCCGACAGAAAACATTTTTGAAATGTTAATCGTAGCGTTTCAACACTCAGTACAGAAACGGAAAAAAAAAAGAAAATTTAGAATTTGTAAATGGCGAAGAAACCGATATGTATGCAAATCCCCGGCGGAATGAAATCGCCACATAAAATGGGTCCCGAGCGTTATCGACCAATGCTTAGAAACGAGCGCATATCCGTTGGGCTCTACAGGTGGTCACAGGCAGTGCGTAGGTAGCACAAAAGGGTTACGTTGTACTCTGTGCGCATGCGTAATTAATGACGTGCGTTCACAAAAAAAAAAAAAAAGGACCGCGACAAGTACCGTGTTCTTATGGCGCTCGACAGTCGTACAGCCGCATTGGAAATCGTTCTTTAAAATATGTTAATCCTAATCCGAGGCCAGCTTGAGAAAAAAAGAAATGCAAGAAACCGGAAGCTCTTATTTGATTTGTTACTCTCACAACCAGGAAGCACCGCACAATGTGCACCGCTAGCTCTCATACGCCACAAAGTACAACCCGAGAAAGACGGAGAGAGATAAAAACGCGGGTCATTGTATGGACGGTTGGTCCGTTTCGCGTATCACGTGTGCAGATCTTTGCAACGACGTACACAGGTTAATTACTGCCGTCTGCGCGCTCCCCTAAATTTTATGCGGCACGACTGGGCGCCGTGTGGGGCGCCGATATGAATCAACCGGAAAAAGCTGTGGCGGCACCCATAAGCAATTCTTATGATGTGCAAATGCGGGTGAATTATTTGTCGTGTCGCTCGACCTGCTCGCGCCATCTGGTGGATCGCCCGCGAGGCAGCGCCCAACGGAGCAACGTGACTTGTCGATGCCAGCGGGAATGTACAGTCACGATGATTGATGATGATTTTTTCATGGTGCAAGGCCAGCTATGGGCCACGAGCGCCAAACAAATGTGTATCTCGTGACAGTGGTGTGAAGGTAAACGCTGAAACCTTTGAGTAAATCTAAATGCGAAATGAATTAAAAGTAAATGAAGATGGCTAGTGTAGAGGGCTTGGTTATGATGATCCGTGGTATGAAATGAGGTGTAAGAATTGCATTTCTTCTAAGTACCTGAAGACGCGCTTGACAGAAAACATGGAGGGATCGTCGACTATGAAGTAAGATAAGTGTTGTGGAATGTGTTGTCTGTAAAGTTCTGTTAAGTACAATCATCTACAAATGAAACGCGATCACGGAAATATGAACTAGAACAGACAAATAGAGCGATTTTTTTTTTTGCCATGCAAGTTAAATTTACGCTTGGTTTACTAGCAGTAACAAAGTTGGGAAATTTGGCTTTCCAAATATACCAACAGTGCACCATTATTGGACCTCCGCGAACGGTACCTTTCATTTTTGCGTGTTGTGGTTCATATTTTCGTGTTCGCATGTCATTTGTCCATGACTACAGTCTTTGTCAGAATATCCTAGACGACGGCAGAAGTGCCTGTGCTACAAAGAACTTAATGAACAAGCTTAAAAAAATTGAACCAGTCGCTCAGCTGTATTCCAGCCACGAAGTAAGTTTTTAACAAAAAGAAAAATGGAATACATATTGGCGAACTGTCCGATTTCGCGCTAGTGACGTATTGTGGGCAGGAGTGACGTCATATGGGCCATGCGTGCATTACCTGCACTATCATTCCAGTGATACAATCAAACGGCACTAGAGGCCCCACTACGATCGCCGAGTCGTCTTTCTTGGCAGTGGCTGAGGTCGACGGCCACCAGTCGCACCGACAAGATTCCGTGACGTCAGAGAAATCGCCGGAGAGCGGCTGGGGAGTTGCCCCCCGCTTCATGTGTTTTCTTTAATATCTCGGTTATTTGTTCATGTTTGGCGATAACATTGGCTATCGTTGTTAACGGGACAAGGAAGTATTTCAATGAATCAAACTTGTATTTTGTCTTCACGGAACCATTTAACGTTCAGTGTGACTGATTTATTTTATGGCAGTAAGAAAATGTTCTTTCATCAACTGTCTGGCATGAAACGTTTCGGTCTCACTCGAGAGGTAAGCTTGCGTTTGAAATCGCTGTTCTGTGAACATTCTACATGGCCTTAGGAACTTTTGGCGAAGACTGTACACGCCGTTTGCCTGCCACGTGTTAGTAATGGGTTCTCGCACTGTAAGCCAAGTAACGGTGCGAATTCATGTTATTCCTCCTGAAATCTCATAATTTTCCCCACATTCTCAATTAATGACCGAGCGAGCGCTATGCATGTCCTATTCTATGCACTGCGAAGGGCTTCATACGTAGCAAACGGAGGGCCTTCTCGACAGCAGACGACACAAAATTCGAAACATTCGCGCTCAAAATGCGCAGGTTCGTACCTACCAAGCGATTAATTTATGCGCCTTTTCATGCCGCGTACGCCGTAAGATTCAAATCGAAAACCCGCGCGTAAATCCCTTATTGAAATGTCAGCTCTTATCCAGCGCGATCTTTTAAGACGCACTGCCCTCGAAAGCCGGCCGTTCGTGGGCGTTGATGCCGACGATATGCGCCCTGTTTCGAGGCCGACGAAATTGAAGTCGCAGCGGACTTTTCTCTCGGAGTATGGATTATTTGGGTTCCTTTTACCTGCGCCGCCTTCGCCGGGACAGCAGAATGCGCAAGCCCAGGGCCAACATTATCCAGTGCGACGGCGGCGGCACGAACAGAAAAAACAAGATGGCGGCGTAGATTGGCCTCGACCGAGCAAAGCGAGCTACTTGGAGGCAAGACCGCAATGGAGATAAGAAAGCCTGCGTTCACGGCCATCCACCTGTTTAATCGGACGTCATCATGGCGTGACGTTCAACTCGTACGTACATTTTTTAACGCATGTGAGGAGATTTCGGTGTAATTTGGCGATTATTAAGGCGAAAGCCCCGGTATCTTATTAAGTGGTCGTCGGCGGCGCCAATGCGGATGGTACCGAAATTGCCGCCGTTGTAACGAGAAAAAGTTAAAGCCGTTCCACTCAATGAGAAAGCTGTCGGAAGTGCAGAGCAGTGATTCGCCATAATGGGCTGTGGTGCCGTTATGCATTTCAAATTTCCCGCCTTCGCAGTGCTCGCGCGCCCCCTGCCGGAAACTCCGCCAGCGGGAGTTCTGTTCTTCTTATGCTTGCTTTCCCTCCTGCACGTGCCGGCGTTGCGCTGCCACTTTTTATTCGCTTACTGTCATAACAACCAACCCACCGAGCGTTCCGAACTAAATGAACGCGGGCGCTGCCAGTTAACTCCGTATATTTTGCCTCAAATGTCCGTGCAGTTTCATTTGCGCCAATTAACGGGGAGATGTATGACAAGCGCCAGCGGTTCACGAGTTTCGAACGCTTGTGCCTATATAAACCGCTTGGCTTTTGAAGCCTCTGGGTTACGCCGCGACGACAGCCGCTACGGCGGAACGCCGTGGGGCTCTACTTGTGTCCAGCGAGCGAGCTACGACGGCAAGGCGAGCCCATAAAGTGCTCTGCACTTAATATTAAGTAAAAGCACATTTGGGTTCGTGTGTCACGGGATTTTAACCTGGGTCGTCAGAGCAACGGCCAAGTGCGCTGTGACACGGCATCGTGACAGAATGGAACAAGAACTAGCCTCGACGCGTGTCCGTGACCCATGAACGTGGCGGCGCGTGCGCAGAACAGGTTGCAGGCGACGGAGCTCTGAATCGCAACCAGCGCGCCTGTCGAGTAATTCTTTGCGAAAAGAAAGGACAAAGAACGGATAGCGAAGAAAGGGGCGCAGACACGGTACAGTAGTGGATAAGTCCGCTCATTGCTGGTTTTCCCCTTCAAATCACGTAGGCAGGCTCAACTGCCCGAGGAATTTTCTTCTGCATAATTACTGTATTCGTAATTATTCCGTAACTGCGGCTACCACTAGCTTGTCGCACGGTCAAGCATTGAGTCGGAACAGGTTGACCGTGTCAACTTGCCAGATATGATTTTTATTCGCGTTAATTAACTGTACCAGTTTGCGGGATACTGAAAATTCCTCGAGGCACTGAAGTGTGCTTATTCACATACTGCTGAATCGCGCTGATTTAGGACTTCAACAGAAAAGGAACAACGACGCACAGACACGCAAACTAACAACTGATTTAAGCCTTCACAACACACACTAATATGCAGAAAACGTATCTGGTGCAAAACCTAAATACAGGTGAACCTCGTTATAACCAACATTGATTCAGGCATCTTCTGTCGAACACACTTCGTTCTGTTGTAATTTTACTTTCTCGTGTTATGGTCCATTTAGTTTGATATACCACAAGGAGACGGGGAAGGATTACTTCGTCTATATAGTGGGCTCGAAGCGTAGCATATGGTGTTTTTGTCGCTGGAATTTCTGCGCTAGCCAGATCGCCGATTTGTTGAAGCCGATTCTCACCCCTACTGTTACAGCGAATATCGGATATAACGAACTAATTTACTACCTCGTTATGACGAGGTTAGACGGTAATGTAAATGTGATAACATGAAGGTGCAAACCCATCTCAACCCCTCTCCTTCTCAGCGCCTCTGAGCTGCTCCTTGATATCACATTCCCGTCATTTATATTTTGTACTAGAGACGTTTTCTGCATATTAGTATGTGTTGTGAAGAATTAAATCAGTTGTTAGTTTGCGCGTCGTCTGCCTGCGTGTTGTTCCTTTTCTGTTTGAAGTCTGCAACAGCCCGACTCAGGAGTATGTACAACCAACCAGCTAAAGTTTTAGCCTTGCTGCTTACGTACACTGGATGCTAGAGCATTGTCTTCCGTTGGTGCGCTATGGAGCCAGGAGGGGCACGCGTTCGTTTTGAGTTCATTCCTCCTCTTGGCGTCATTTCGTTCGTATTTAAAGTACCTCGTTAGCCGTGTTGAATGTGTCGTTGGAGAGAATAGTTAAGTACTTGCCTGCCACGGTTTTACATCGGTGATTGCGCGCGGCACCTGGATCTTTTCAGCCATCCGATGTGGACAACGCCTCATGAGACATATAACGCTTTCACGTTAACTTACACATGCCCACAGCCGGACAGTAAAAGCACGTTGTAAAGGAAACCACCATCGTCGTCATCGTCTGAAGCAGCGGCAGCCTATTTAGGTCGACGTAAAGCAATTACTTTAGGTATTACGGGTGGACGTAATGGCACCATCCCTGGCTAGAATGGATTGGAGTGATGGAAACTTATCACAAAATCATAAATGTTTCCAAATGTCCTTGCGCGCGCGTTTGTTTAAACGACGGAACATGCCGGGGCTGCGGAAATAGTGGCCCCTACGGGCTCGGCGAATGAGAATCGTATGCGCGGTCCACTATGCATGGCATACTCGATGCTCGAAGAGTAGATACGCGGCAGATACAGCGATTAGAATGATAATATCACCAAGCGGAGAAAGAAATCTCCGGTGGCCGTTCGGGCGTGTAGCCATGCCATATTCCTCCCGGACCAGTCGGCGGCCGTTACAGCAGGTGCGGGGGGAATGTGTAACGCGCCAAGCACTTGTTCGCTTTCGGCCTGCACGCCGACGGAATCGCCAACGACTTCGTTAAGAGGTCGTCCAAGGTTGCACGGACATGTCCGCCAGCGCTGTGCCTTGTATGCGCGCTTTGCCTAAGGCGTCATTCTTCTTTTTTTGATGGCTTCTTGTTCTCACAGCATTCCGAAGCGTGTTGCAATGGTCCGTGCCAGTCTGGCACGACGGTCCGTAGCCAGTGCTGTACGGCTGGTGTACGTCCGTTGGCAGTGTGGTATGGCTAGGGTTCTGTAGCCAGTCCGGTTTGACTAGTGTATTTTTAGAAATGGATTATAATACTAATGAGGATAGTAACTTCTCTTAGCAATACAATCAAAACTTGACATAACGAAACGCAATCTTACGAAGTGCCCGATCTAACGACAAATTCGGATTCCCCCGCGGGTGCCTATATTTCAACCGGTAGCTATCCCAATTTTCCTTACCTCCGGTTCTATACCAGTTCTTTTTGCTCTATGTTCGCTCGACGCCTTGGCTGAATGGTTTTACATGAACTCGGAACTAAGGAAATAAATTAAGCGCCATTCCAATTTACGAAGTATTTCGAGAAACAGATGCATTTAAGGAACTATCAATTTCGAATATCCTTCGTCAGAACGCAGCCAATATTGTTGCGCCGCAATTAAAAAAAAAGGAAAAAAAGCGAGGCATCTAGTTTCGTTTTTACAGAGCTCTACGAGATGTACAAAGCAATCTCGCGGCCGGAGACCACGGCGTGCCGCCCAGCGCACTTTCCACAATCTTAGAAAGGAAAGCACGCCATCATCCATGTCACATCGTCTGGAATTGCGTCGAAGAAAAGAACCTCAAGATCAACCCGCACGACAAGCTTGAGGAAGCCTAGCTGTTTGCGTGGTTCAAGGATATGAGAGCCAAGAACGTTCCGCTCAGCGGGAAAGTGGTACAACAAAAAGCGCCGTTTTTCACGCGTCTGCTCGAGTGCGACGACTTCAGGGTCCCGGCTAATTTATTATTTTCACCGGGGACATTTCGCGGATTCCTAAATTATCGGCAGGCGAAGCTCCGCGGCGGCCGCAATTACGATGTCATGGGATGCGCCTCTCTTTCGACATCGAATCTATGGAATCAACCGCTTGTAAAATGACGGTCCCGATTTTACGAGGTCCTCGGTTTAACGGAATAATTCGCGGTTCTTAGTGACCTTGTTAGAGAGCGTTTTAACTGTAGTCTGGACAGCCGTAGTAATAATGGGCGTCACGTGTAAAAGCTAACTCCACCCATCCCTGGCTTTGTCGGTCGAAATTCCGACGCTCCGGAACGAAGTAAAGCCATTTAAGGGAAGGGATATTTCGCACGGATATCAACTTGGATATGAACACTTGGATCAAAATACTTACCAGCCCTGGTGGTTTAGTGGCTAAAAAGTTGTGCCACTGAGTCCAAGGACGCGGGTTTGATCGCGGTCGCGGTGGCTGCTTTTCAGATGAGAAGGAAGCGAAAACGCCCGTGTGTTCGAGATTTCGACGCACGTTACGGATACAAGGGAGTCAAAATTAATCCGGAGCCCTCCACTACGGCGCGCCTCATATCCCGGGTGTAGCTTCGGCGCGTAAAACCCTGAAATCATCAATCAATCAATCAATCAATAATCAATCAATCAATCAAAATACCTTTCAGAACTATGACTAGTTTTTGTGTATTTCGTTGTCAAAAATTACTACCGATACATTTCAATGTGATAGCTAGGGTGATACAGAATCATGCTAAACTTGAAACTGCGCGTACGACAAGCTTTCGCCCGGATATTAGCGGTGCGAAATTACCTTGCATTACGCTGGATAGCTCTAAAGTAATCGCTTTGATATAATTGCGATGAGCCGGAAAGCTGCGCATGGAAACCACAGTCCTAGGAACGAGCAGGTGCGTGTGGTCGACCCACGACGCCGTCTTTTTTTTTCTTGGGAGCGTAAATCAAGGACAGGAGATAAGATAAGATAAAGGGCGGCCGAGCCGACGTAGCTTTCGCCCTGCTTGCAGGATACATTAAGACACAGCATCCAGCAGCGGTCGTTGTGACGTCGCCGTCTTGAGTTTCGCTTGAAACTGAAAATGCGGCTGCCTCGAAAACCTTTTTAAAGTATTCCTGACCCCCCACCCCCCTCGCAATCCGAAAAAAAAAAAAAAACTGGAGGATGAACTCCTATAGCCCATTAAATCCCAATTACATGTCACGAGTACCACAAACTCTGCCTTTCTTCTGCGAATTGAGAAATAGGGTCAGTGAGAGCACTATTTTAGCTGTTTTCTAGCATGCTGCGTCTTCAAAACATTGAAAAAAAAAGAACAGATATTTAAGCATTAAATTTGACTCGTTTGCAGCAGCGGAAAGAAGTCTAGATTTTTTTGCGACGGAACAATAGCTTGCGGTTTCCTTCAGCTTCGATTCAAGTTATTGTTATTTTTAACTCGAAGCTAATGTGCGCCTTTCGAAGACCGCAATTGCCAAGATGCTGGATAAATGCTGCTAAAATGCTGAATACTGGTAGATACCACCCCACTGTACAATGATGAATATCACGTTGATCATAACCGTCGTATTCCCCTGGTTATCATGTAGACGCTTCGGAGTATTTTCATAATGTGCGATCTCGGAAACCCCTCTGTCATGCTGGTGTTTCAAAATTTCCCGCCAACGAAACGAGCGAAGCTCCCCTTTCCTGCATGACCCCATTCCTCTTTGACCGGAAGCGTGTCTCCAGAATGTGCTGGGACACGTAACCGCGCGCTTGAATCCAGCGAGAGATCTTGGGACCGTGCCAGCCGTCATCTATCTTACGCTGTCGTTGCAAACGTCATTGACAAACGGACAGCCATCTCAGCGGCCTCATTCGTGTCGTCTGCTTCACGCGCAGTCGTCTGCTAGCGAGCAGACGGCGCTTTCGCGTTTCTTTCTTTTTCGTGGGTGCCTTGTTTCGGCTACACGAAACGCCTGAGGTAGAAAGCCAGAGGAAAATAGACACAAAGAAAGGGATGCCCGCGTGCTTGCGGCTATAATGTTGCCGGCGGCATTTCCTGCCGTATAAGCGTTGCGTCTGCGCCGTGCGTTTTGTTCTGCGGCACCTCGATCCGCTGCAAGCCGATAGCGGCTGCGGTACGGTTGCGTGACGCACACGCGAGGAGCGGGCTAGAGAGTGAGAGGAAGAAACAATTGGAAACAGGACGCAACTGTGGCGCGGCTCACGAGCTTGCTTCCTCACTACATGTTATAAGCAGCACATCCCGTTTGCCTAATGGCGGCCGCCAATGCAGACGACCGGCCCGCGAGAGCAGACGACAGGCCACGGTTCGGAGCCTGTGCGTGTGGTGGATGAAGCAAGATGGAGGGGGAAATTTGCAGAAGAACAATAATGCCTGCAACTTGGCGAAAGGGCTCATTATGTAAATGATGCTCTGGACGGTGACCCGGCCCGTCACGCTCTTAGAAGCTGCCCAAATAAGTGCGGGGTGGAATGGTCGGATAGATCATTCGCTTGGCCCGTTTGGACTTCCCTCCTCTGTACTTTCCTGCGGCCCGATATACCTGTTATCACTGAGGCAGTGCGTTTTAATCTAGTCCCCGCCGTGTCCTATTCCCATCAAGCCCCCGTTTTCTGCTGCCTGCCGTGACCGTTGTGTGCGTTTTGTGTCGTCCGCGCTGCTGCTGACGCGCGCTTGAAGTTTTTTCATCGTCTGCTCCAAAACGTAGTCCGCGTCGGAGACACGCGATGACTTGTCTGGGCGAATCTACGGTGGCCCTGCATAGACAAAGGCTTTAGTAGGTTTAAAATAATAACTTGCGAACAAAGCGTCACCAGGTGGCATTCTCCCGTGACGCCGTCATGCGTTCAACGATTTGTTCTTCTTGCGTGTGCGTCACGGCTAATTGCTACGTGGCCCTCGTGTGTACTCGGGCGCTTGACGCGAACATTGTTTTCTGCAGGTGGAGGGCATTAAGAATTCAAGACAGTCGAATAATAACTTTTACGAGGGTTGACGTTGGGATGCCTTTGCGTCTTGCCGTTTCGCTCGGTTAAATTCGTCTGTTCTGCGCAGCGCAAAATTCAACGAAGACAAGTTTGTCCTCTTGACCATTTCATCGCGACCGCTGCCGAGTCACGCTTTGTGTGGTACCGAAGAATGTGCGTGGCCGCGTGCTCTACGAGGCCTAGCTGAGCCTGCCTATCGTTATCAATCGCTTTTAGCACCATTTCGTGTCCAAAGCTTAAGTTTTATCTCACCATTTGCCTACGCTTGCATCGACGTTACAACCATGACGTGGGAAAGGGGTTGGTCGTGGGCTTTATTTTGCCGCGAAGGCTCCATTTGTTATGAAAGGAAAACGCAAAAACTACATGTGCTTTAATGGTGCACGGGTGATAAAAATTAATTAGAAATGTTCCACTGTACGGCGTGTTTTATAGCCGAATCGCAGCTTGGACTCGTTAAACAATAATTTTTGGTAGCCTGGCGGAGAGGGGCAGCGCAGGCCAGGGTATCCCGGACTAGAGGAAACCCCGCACCGGGCGGGTGCCCAGACATCAGCACCTAAGGCTTGCCTAAAGAAAGTTTACTCATTCTCCTCCTCCTAACAAAGAAGAGCCTCTGCCTTGGGTCGCACTTATTCTTCGACGGCATGCGTGGAAAACAGGTATTGTTAGTTTACGTATTTCAGAAACGAAGCAGCCGCAAGAAACTGCGGGAACAGACTCCAAAAACATTCGCTTGTGCGTCTTTTTTTTTTATCTGCCTATCATTTTGTTCCTTCCGTCGTCCTGTTGACGTCAAAATTACCATGCCTGAAACGCCCACTTTCTATTAGTAAATTTCAATCTTCAATAAACTCGCTTGGATAGGTATTCCAAAAATATCACATAATAGAGCACAACACTCTTCTTAGATTCCCCCCCCCCCCCCCTACATTGCATGCCCTCATTTAAAGGTTACCGACAGTTTTAAAGCTTGGTGATCACAATCTCTATTTCTCGTTGTCTCTCCTCCTATACACACTCTCGCGACCCAACGCGTCACACGTTCCTTTCCAAAGAAAGGTCATCGTCATTCCCATATGACGTCGTGCGTCCGCACCTGTGTAGTTCGACGACAGGTGACCGTCCCTCAACCGGGCTCCCACTTTTCTTTTTAAACAACCCGCCATTTCGCTCAACGTCGTCCGCTGCGGAGCAACGCAGTCTGTGTTGCTGCCTCCTCCATCGCCTGTACTGACACTAATAGCGGCCAGGTGGACAGCGCGTGACGTTGCTCGGAGCGCGGCACTTTCTCTTTCGGAGCACGTCGTATTTCAATCAGGCCTCGATGAAGGCGAAAGGAGATGATGCCGGGGGGCTGCCACAGGGCGAGACACGCGACCGACGCGATGTCCGCCACACTCCCTTCTTTTCTTCCAAGACGAGAAAAAGCAAACAACATCCATTTACAGGCGACCCGACACGACCGACCGCCGCCAAGAGGGCAAAACAAAAGAAGAAAAACAAAGAACAAGGAATGATCATTTCGGGCGACGGAACCGGTCCGGCCGAACTCGCAGCAAGCCAAAGGGCGGATGATGGCAGCGTGATGTCGGCGATAGTCGTCGTGGCGTTGCCTGCTTGCAGACGACAAGGCCGGCATGTGACGCGGAGTCACGGAGTCAGCAGACGATATACGCGCGCTTCCCAAACGGGCCAATCAGCGTCGTCCGTGGCGCGTGCCTGCTCGGCGGGGCGTCGCCATCTTTGATGCTCTCGGCCGTCTCGGCGACGCCAATTAGGCTTAGCGGGCATACAGGCCAGGCGGAGAGCGGAGGCCGTTGCTAGGCAAGAGAACCCGTTCACTGTGGTGGTTGTCTCGAGTCTCCACTTTACGGCGCGTGCGGCACATTGCACGTTCAATTAGCGGCAGCAGCCGAGGCGTCGTCTGCGGAGGTCTCCTTTCTGGGCTGTCTATTATTTCCGGTAGCGCGTCGACGGGCGCCAACGACTTGTCAGCCTTGTCTCGTGGCTTGGCATACCGTACTAGTTCCCCGCCCGTCCGGCCTTGGCGTTTATATTGGCTCAACTTTATTGGCTCGCTCGACGCGTTGCAAGGCGTGTATAACTTCGCGACAAGGACATGTTCTTGAGGGCCACTAACTCAGCCGAACGCCAGTGCCGTTAAGAGTCTTTGCTTCTAATTACGGAAGTGGACTCGTGGCCTTATCGGGTCGGCACGGCCTATCTATCGCTGGGCGTGATACGTTTCGTAGAAAGCGAGAGTGCGGCGTTGACGGCGAGCCTTTTTATCAGTGACCGGAAGGTCTGGCCGCCTCATACGCCCACGCCCTTGACGACGTCTTCGTATCGAGAGGCGCAAAGTACAGTGATGCCATGAGTCAACAGAACTGGACATGTTCATTGTCAGAATTAGCCGTGCTAGCTCGGTTATTTGCCCTAATCTGTGTCTGAGCGCATTCAAATGATTTCTTTTTCTGGTCTGCATTTGGAATGAAAAGCATAAAAGGAAATTAGCTTTCCCTTGGGGATAGTTTGGTTCAGTGGTTGGACATAAACATTAGAATAACCAAAGGAACACTCAGTGGTAAAGCAGTGAAAAAACAGTTCGCTTTTTTTTTTCATTTAAACTCTGGAGTAGAGGAAAAAATCAGCTTTAGCTTACGGTGAAGTCAGGAAGGCGCTAGGGCGACGTGATCCTATCAAACTCGATTACAGTACGAGTCGAAATTTTTGCGGAAAATAACGTACAGCATCTCCTGCTTTGCAAAGCAGTCAAGACTGCCAAGAAGTAATGTAGGCAACATTGTAGTATTGCAATCCAGATGAAACATGGAATGCAGCCAACTTGGCAAGCTTGGTTCAGACCCAAGCCAGGAAAAGAATACAAAAAGACATAAGCATAGATACATGCCCGAACGCTTTTGGAAAGCACTCCGAAAGGAATAAACAGCACATCCCCCTCTTTCATTACCAGCCAACAAATATATGCAGGCAGTGCATGCTTATACAAATTAGCTTGAAAGAAAACAACATATCAGTTGAAAAGCAATGGATATGAACTTACCCGTATGTTCGTTGCCTGCAAATGTATACTGGAAAGCAAACTTGATCGGTGCAAGAAGTAGTGCTCGAAAGGTATACTTTTCTGCATATTTGTTAGTGCTAACCTACTTTCAATGTTCTAATGCCATGGCATTCGTTGCGGCGATGTGTAGTGTTTTGTTTGGAATATTTTGGGAGTTGAAATGGTGGGAAACGGGTTTCGTGGGGAAGGGTTGTTGTGGGAAAGAGGAAATCGCCAGCTTCGACGCAGTTGCATTTAAAAATTATGAGAACGAATGTAGGCAAGCAAGACCTACCACAAAAAAAAAATCGAAGCCCCTCTCTTGGGAGAACGGTGGTTAAAACGCGAAGCTTCTTGGACCGCGTAGGAATGACGCAATCGGAAAGACTCCGGCTTCGTAGCGCGGAGGTCCCAGTTTCGATAGTTTCGATTCCGATAATGAGAAGCGTCTCTCTCTCTCTCTCCTCTCCATCATCTCTCTCTCGCTCCTCTTCTCATCTCTCTCTACTCTCTCTTCTTTTTTGTTGCGCGTTGATGAGCTTTCGCTTATCATCGTCATCGTTTCGTGAAACCCATTGTGTAAAGTTGGCTTTCCTTCGGTGCTTTTTTTACGCTGTCGATCAATGCCACCGGTAAGGCATAGAAGGTTCGCTTTAATAATCAATGCCGATCGACAAAAATTGTACCATCTTCTTTAAAGAAAGCTGAGAGGAGCGCGAAAAATTTCTCACATCAAAACCGCGTCAAAAGTGCCTCAAAACCTTCCATAAAAGTGCGTCCGAGTTTCGCTGAAAGTACGTACAATCGATCGTCAAACCTTCAAAAACCCAAATCGGAAACGAAGAACGAACCCATGCGACGATTTTTCCCGCATTATAAGTAAGGGCATCTGATATACGAACGATCTAAACGTATACCGGTACGTGTTTTATGAGATAAAAATGCACTATAGTACTCCTTGCATGATCCATGCGGGTATTGCCTTATCTAAGCGTTCCTTTTATCCCGATTTTCAAGAAACCGTTTTGACACAATAGGAACCCGGTTTGAAATACGCACCTGTGTCCAAAGATCTTGTCAGAACTTTTTTTTCGGTCGCACAACCGGTCTATAGGTGTGTGCATTAGTTTTTGGGCAGGACGCTGTTGGTGCAACTAAAAAAGTCTAAAAAACTGTGGTTGATTCCTCTGTCATAGGAATCGGTAAAAACGAAAGTGAAATGTGCAGCGAAATCTGCAGCTGAGCATGATTTGCGGGTCGGCGGCTGTCTTGTGGGTGTGCTGGGCGAGCGACGTCCTGCTGGCGGGTCGCTTCCGCAAAGGTGTACTGGCGTCATCTCCGTGACGGGTATGACGTCAGTGAAATATTGGTGTATCCCGGCATAAAAAACTTTCGTGTTAAATTTAAAACCCGAATACGAACAACCCTAAGTATAACGTACTCTTCAGTACTGAAGGTTTAGGACTCAAGGAGACCCTGCGTGCAGGGGTGCACACTTTACAGGCCGCTTGCTTCGTTGTACTGGCCTCACTTCCGTGACTTTTATGACGTGAGCGAAATCTTTGTGTAACCCGGAATAAAACACTTTCGTGTTAAAATAATCTTTTAATAATTTTGGTTACCCTGATGGTGGTTCGTAACGGTGTCTCTCTCTCTGTCCAGCGGGCTTCGCTCTTCCGACGCAGCGAGGACGGGCCACGCGTCTCAGCGGTGGCTCAAGTCCAGGTCCGTGGTGCCCGTCTACCTTCGGTGCGACCAGGGCCGAGTCACGTGGAGGTACCCGCGCGGCGCCCTGCGGGTGCTGCTGCGGCTCGGCGGAACCGGAAGTGGCGGCGCCAGGGACTTCCGCGTATGCGTCAAGGTCGCCACAAACTCGACGGGCGCAGCGGTGCACCTCGAAGGCCACCGGAGGCTCATCCCTATCTTCAAGGTGAGAAAGATAATACCCTTCCCGTGGACATCGTGTGGAGGTGTAAAACTTGCTGGTTAAAGGTGCCGTGTAGACAAAATACAAGTTTCGCTCGTCAAAACGACTGCTTTGTCTAAATAACAGTGGTAGCAATTCTGTCCCAAACTTCGAACAAGTAGTCGAGATATTAAAGAAAAACACATGAAACAGTGGCGACTCACGAGCCGTTTTCTGGCCCGGTCTTTGTGACGTCACAAAATCTTGTTTCTACGGTCCGCGGCCACCGACCAAAGTCACAGCCAAGAAACATGGCGCCTCTCGTTCCGTTTGATCGTACCACTTGAATGCTAACGAGCAGTCGCGCACGGATAGCTATGTTTTAAGCGCTGGCCTCTATTGCGTCACGGCTGACGTCGTACGTCGCGCGAAATTTGAAGGCTTTTAAACATTTCTTGCGTTTTTTGGAGGGAGGAGGGGGGCTTAAGAAACGTCTTTTGTACGTGAAGTGGAGCTTAACGAGTTGCCAAAGGCTAGTTCTTTCAAATGAAACAGCGTTGTTTTTTGTTCTTAATGGCCTTTTAGGGACGAAGCCCCCTTATTGGCTCGGGCTGTCGACGTCTCCTGTCGTCGTCGTCGTATCTCGTCTCATGTAGTCACGGTACTAAGACACCGGCACACTCCTTCTCTAACGCCTCGTGCTAGAACGTAACGCGTACTAAAAGAAAACACCGGGACACTCGTTTTCCAACGCCTCGCGCTAGAGCGCATCTTGCTTCAAAGACAGAAGACTCTTACCGCAAAGCTGCATACCTCTACCCCCCAACGGTTTTATCTCCGTGGGCAAAAACACGAAGACGCCAAGAATAGACTTATACACTGCATGCTTCGCCCTCCCTAGGTTTCACATTAGTGCAGATGGCCCGGGATGTCTTCTTCACCTCTTTCGCATTTTATCCTTTTTTTGACACGAAAGTGTTGCATTCCGGGATACACGAATATTTCACTGACGTCATATTCGTCACGGAAGTGACGCCAGTACAACGAAGCAAGCGGCCTGTAAAGGGTGCACCCCTGCACACAGGGTCTGCTTGCGGGGAAGCAACCTTTAGTACGTTATACTTAGGGTTGTTCGTTTTCGGGTTTTATATTTTAACACGAAGGTCTTTCATGCCGCGACACCCCAAAATTTCACTGACGTCATATCCGTCACAGAAATGACGCCAGTGCACCTTTGCGGAAGCGACCCGCCAGCATGACGTCACTCGCCAAGCACACCCACAAGACAGCTGCCGACCCGCAAATCATGCTCAGCTGCAGATTTCGCTACACATTTCACTTTCGTGTTTTACTGATTCCTGTGACAGAGGAATCAACCACAGTTTTTTTTTAAGCATTCGGAGCTATTACCCTCTTCTGGGCAATGTAACGGCAACGCCGTAACAATGGCGTGGTCGTCACTTCGCAGGGACAGCCGGCGTCGTCGCGGCTGCCAGAGGAGGACGACGAGGTGCGACGCTGCTTCACCTCGTACCAGGGCCAGGTGGCGCTGTTCCTCGAAGCCACGCCCGAGGCGAACCACCTGCTGAGCAGGGACACCTTTCGCCTCTGGTACCACCTCACGCCCGTGATGTCGCAGCGGGACCTCGACGACGACATGGCCGGTGAGTCTTCCTCCGCCAACCTCTCTGTCCCGACACGCGCTGTCGAACGCGTCGCGCACAGCACGCTCGATTAGTCCGCGCGCGTCCCGTCTTCGGCGTACGTCGCGGATGCTGCCCCGCCCGCTTTGAAAGCCATTCGGTAACGGTACGTCACGGTCCATTAGCGTCTTTTATCCTCGCTTTAGCGGGCCACCCCTTCCAAAGATGCACCAGTCGAGAACCCCAAGTGCCCACCACATGTAGCGACAGAAGGTCGGCTTATTGGTAGGGGCGTGTTAACCACTCCGGTGCGCCAATCCAGCGCTGAGAGCCCAAGCAGTTGATTCGGAGTAGTGTAATAGTAGCGAACATTTATTGAGAGTGAGGTGGAGATTAGGGGAGTGTGGTCAGCCTCCTTCGTCCAGGAGTCTGCGATGCTTCCAGGGGCTGTGGTCACCACGACTTTCTGCTGCTCCGGAGATGTTCCTGCGGCGATCTCCCAATGCTCAGGGGTGGAGTCTGATTCAAAGCGTCTTGAATCACGATTCCTGAACTCACTTGTGGGGGCTCATTCTGTCACATAGACAGCTGGGCCTCAAACGGTTTCATGCGTATCTCCTAGAGCTGTGTGTTGCTATTTGAAAGCTGCAAGCTAACGGTTAGAATCTCGCTGTCGGTTAGGAAGGATTTAGAAAGAAACACGGAAGTCTGCTAGCTTCGGGCTTCCAGCGAAGGTAAAAGTTTCTGCGATGTGAATAATCGAATGGCCGTTCTGCTTACCCCATCACGCATGCGTGCGGTGCATAAGCCTTACGAGAGTAATTTTTTTGTTTGGAAGTCTCGTTAAAACGGGTCGCGAAAAAGACCTGTGAAACACATCGTGGCCGTCGCCAATCTCGTTGTGAGTGAGTGCTGAACGAGGGTCAACAGCATAGTAAAAATCCTGTTTGATTGCACACATAAGCGGGTTATGAAAGGTTGGGTTCATGTGTTAACTTTCTTGAATCAACTTTCGCTCAGGTCGTTTTCTTGCTTGAAGACGGACGGTCAAATAATAGCTTCCGTACGATTTATAGGAGAAAGAAAAAAACAAACTTTTTAATTATTGTCTTGGGTTCGTATGAAACTGACAAAAGCGCCTGGGCGGCGCCGTTCTTTTCGCTCACATACGCTTTCTGGCGATCCGCTCAGGTCTCTCGCCACACACGCACACTCGCTGACGCTCAAACGGTCGACTGCCTGGGCACAGTCCGTCTCGCGCCCCGGAGCCAGACCACTTGCTTTGCCGGTGTAGGATGTCTTGGCGCCACTCGGTTGGTTATAAACACGGCACACGGGACGGCGAGCAACGAGACGACCGTGGGAGTACGTTCGCCAGCTCGACGTAAGGGGAAACGGAGGTCCGAAATATAAACAGAGCACTGACACAAAAATAAAATAGACAAGGAAACGCAAGATATGGGAGGGGGACGAATCTTTCGCCTACACATGGTATACGTTGCTTTATAATAACTGCGAAACAGACTGCAGTGCGGCGGTTTTGGGAGTGACGCGGACGACAAGGGTGCAAGACGTAGACTAAAAGCATTCGTGCAGCGGAAAATGTTCGGTCAACTACCTGTGAGGTTCAGCTGCGTAGACAACGCCTTTTCTTGTTGACTTGCGAGGTTTTAATTAATCTAATATAAATAAAGCTGTTGGCCAGCGCTGGTAAAGTGAAGTGTGTCTTCTCGGCAGATTCCCTCTTCGCAGACGCTGCTGTGTCATCTGTATCATTTTCCCAGACACCGAGGAGCGCAACGGTGCGCCAGACCACGGGAGAAGGAAGTGCAATGCTAAAAAACGATGTAGGGAAACCAAGACCTTAACCAAACAAAAAAACACACACAAAGAAAAAGACGCGAACGTCGGAACAGAAACGACGGGTGTGAAGCGCGTTCTGGAGGCTACGCCACGTTAGTCTTAGCTGAAAGTGGTTTCAACCTGCGAACTCATCAAACGACTACGCCCTGACCCCCGCGCGCGCACACGCGCATTTATGTCATTATTTTTGCCGCTTCACCGCACGTGCTCGCCGTCGCCGCCCGTGGACCACCTTCCCTCGTCTCTTTTTCTTGCTCGCCAGTTCTTCGGCCGTGCGGGGGAGGCAGATCTCTGCTTCCACCGTCAACCGCCCCGCACCACAAAAATCAGCTAGAGCAGATTGCAAGGAACGGCGACGACCAAGGTGGTGGCTGCAGACTGCTTGCAAGCGGGCTGCGGCGGGGTCGGGAAGGGATTTTCTTTTGCTCTGCCTCCTCACGGCGGGGAAGATCGCAAACAGGCAACAACAGCACGTTCGCATCCATATCCACGCGAGCAGAAGAGCGAACGCAGCGAAGCAAAAGCGCAGACGATCAAAAAGAGAGAAGCAGACGATAAAAAAAAAAAAAAGTGCGCCGGGAAGGGCGTCGTCTGCCGTTCAAGTCTTCCCCTCCGTGCGTTCATCTGCGTTTTTAGGAGGGGTCCGCGGCGGTGCGACGGGGGTCAGCTGGGTTGCGGGGTGCGGTGCGGCCGCTGTTCGTGGACGCCCTTTCTTTTGCAGTGCCTGCGTGGACGAGGGCGGCTTAGCCTGGGCGGTGGTTGCGCGCTTCGCTTTGAGCGCCAGTGGAAAGCGGCTTGAAGCGCAGGCGAATGCAGACACAGCGGGCGCGGGCACAGCTTGCGCGTTTTTGGCTCGGCTCGACTTGGCTTGGCTTGCGTGAAGGCGCGCGCTGTGTTTTGCCTTGTTTTGACAGGTGGGTTCTTTTGCGTTTGTGCGTAGTGCGTTTTGCACGTGCGTCCGCTTCGTCGGTGAAGTTGTCGGTCGCGGGCGCGCGAGTACCGTATTTATGCCGCATAACTTCTGGCAGGTGCCGCGTAAACGCGGTGATTCGTTGTACGGGACTGTACCGCGGGTTCACACGCTGGGAGATTAATAAAAAATGAAAAATCAAAAGCTGGCGTTTTAAAGCGCATATTGTTGCCGACCTCGGATGCGTAAAGGAAAAAAAAAGCAATATACACTGGGCTTTTGTGTCTCCGAGTTTGTGCGCTTAGCAAGCGCACTTCATAATGAACGGCGAAAGTCCGTTTCCCGTGGTGGTTCATTTGTCGGCACAATTTGGAAGAGGAGAAAAGGGCAGAATGCTACTCCAATGGCGCCAGGAGAGCTGCTCTGCGCATGCGTATACTGCGCTAGGACGTTGTCTGCAACGAAGACGCGTGCACGTCTCCGTCTTGTTGGCTTTGCATTCTTTCACTGAGGAGGCTTTGGTCACTTCAAAATCACCGTTTTTTTTTTTTTTAAGCGCAAGCTTCTTAGTGGGACCGATGGCGTCCTGTGAAAAAACTGATGCATTTCCCCCTAGACTAGTTAGTCGACCGAAAGCCGTGATACTATTTCTGGTTACTCGGCGCGTGCGTGAAACCGGACCGCTTCCATTGTGCCAAAGTGCTTACTTGAAAATAGGAAATATGATGAAAGTTCTAGGAAGACAATGCACGCATCCATCCGGAAGAAGGAGTACAATAGCGTACGTTTATCGCATTAGCCACGTATCGGTATACATTTAGATGGTTCGTAGATGCGTTTACTTAGTGCGCGAAAAATCGTCGCAAGAGTTCCGTTCTTCATTCGCGATTCCGGTCTTTGAAGCTTTGACGATTTTCAGCGAACACAGCTTTGATGTTAGAAAGCTTTCGCGCTTCTCTCAAGTCTCTGTAGAAGGGGGTGGTAAATTTTTTTTAGGATCGGAACAGCGCACCAGTTGTGCTATAGATGTTCAAAATTAAAACCGTCTGCGGCATTGCAGCGCGCCTCCCTTCCTCACTAAAAGCGTAGTTTTCCTATCTGGCGGTGGAGTGCCTTGACCTCGACCGGAGTACTGATCACCCAAAACTGTGGCGCGTTCCTTGAAGACTACCCAAACGCCATTTGTGTCGTCCCACTTTGGTATGGCCCCCCGTTACGCAACGGAAAAGGCGGCACTTCCTTCCGCGCCGGTATGGTGGCATCATAGCCGCACCGGCACACGGCTTCGGCCTTGTCTCGGCTTAGTGCCTCTTCTCCTCCCCGCTTCATCAGCCTCCTATTCTATCATCCTCCCTCGCTGCTTCGACTTCTCTCGGAAACCAACCGGTTTTGCTTCGGGGCCCGGGAGAAGGATTTGGCGCTTCTTTTTTTTCGCACTGAGCTTGCGCTGCAACGGCTTCGGCCGCTGTGACGGCGGTGGTTTGGATTCGCGGGGATTTGGCGATCTGCGCCGCGTGAGCTACGCCCGAGGGGAATGAGGCGAAGAAGTCATGGGCTTTACGGCTCGTCAAATGCGCTTTCCGGAGGGGCCCGAAGTGCTTTGCTCAGGGCCAGCGCGCGGGCGCGCCTCAACGAAAAAAAAAAACCTCCGATGACTTGCGGTCCGAGTATGTATATAAGAAGGCTTAGTGAGGCGGCATAGCCAGGAAGAGGAGGAGGAAGACGAGTTGGTTCCCAGAGAAGAAGGTTGGATCGGAACGGAGAGAAAAGCGGAACGCTGGCGCAATCAAATCGCGTTGACCTTTTTAGTGTAGGGGGTGGCGCAGCTGAACGGCGCGCGGTGCGGTCAAAAGGATAGAGCGATTACGTTTGCCTCGCGCTTCATCGACGCACCCGCTGATGTTTCGTCTGGGGACTACAACTAAAGAAGGACAACGGAAGTTGGCCCCCCCGCCTCGTCAACACAGCCGGCTGTTACTGCGCGAGGCGCAAAAGATGAGTTGCGCGAGTATTCTGAACGTGACAAGTCATTGAACGACTCGTTTCCGTGATCTTTCGCACTTAATTTGCTTATAAGTTACTGTGGCGACGGCTAATCAACTAGGTGAATAAATGCAGACGATGTCACACATTAATGGCAATTTTTTTTTAAACGCGCGCGCTCGTTGACGTCACGAGTCCGTCTCTTAAGAGGAGTCATACGCCACATGAGCTAAAGGCGAAGCGCCTTAGGTGCTTCGCAAATTCGAATGAAAACGAAGTAACAAAAACCCTTTACCTTGCTGGATATCTTCTGCTGGCTTGTACTGGTGGAACCTGGGTACACCACTTTCCTGTATACGCGCGGGGTTGTACTAATGTTGCAAACAGGGCAGACCATTCCTAGCGTACTCGTTTTGGTGCTTTAAACCATGTGACGAGATGTAGTTAAAACGAAGCAGCAAACACGCAAAATGTTGTGGATATCGTATATGGCGTTTTTATACCAACTAAGCAAGCGATATTAATTGCCGCGGTGAACGTTTTATTTGAATTCAAATAAGGCCAATTAAAATTGAAAAAAAAAAAGCTCTTTCACATGTTTGCTGTGTAGTTCGCGCGACAGCCGGGAGTGTCGCTTGGTGTTTTTTTTTTTTTGAACTATTCGATTCCTGGCCGCGGTGGCCGCTTTTCCGATGGAGGTGAAAAGCGAAAACGCCCGCGTGTTCGACATTTTGGCGCACATCAAGATCCCCTGCAGGGGGTCAAAATTAATCCGGAGCCCTCCACTACGGCGCGCCTCATCGCCTGCGTTGTGTCCGGAGCGTTTAAAACCTCGAATCAATCGCATCAATTTTCAAACTAATGGGAGTAAATGTAAAACGCATTTTTCAGAGGGGCGAATAGCCCCAGGTTTCCGCCATGTAGTTAGTAGGCTTTCTTCCCTCGCCCTCTGGGCGTGCACCAGGCCCTTAGAGTCCCTAAGCGGGCCGAGGACTCGCCGAGCTGAGCATCAGTTAGGAGGACTGTTATGGGTAGGCACATTGTGAAAGTAGTGGTGCCTATAGGCCTTTCTGCTTGTTTGTCATGGGAGCAGCCTGTTTTGTCATTGGGCTGCTTTATCGCCAGTTTAATTGCCGCGGACGAAGGACGACCTAACTGCGCATGTGCCGAGGGACAGAAGCGAGGATCGGACAAGCAAAGCAGACATTACGACGGATTGAACGGACAGACAGACAGACGGACAGAGACGACAGACAGACAGACAGACAGACGGACGAATATACGCATGCAGACAGACGGACGGACGGACGGACGGACGAAGATACGCATGCAGACAGACATGCAGACGGACGGACGGACGGACGGGCAGACGGATGGGCAGGCAGACAGACAGACAGACACAGACAGGTAGACAGCCAGGCAGGCGGACGGACGGACGGACGGGGACAGACAGAACGAACGGAGAGACAGATTGGCGAAGACAAGACGAATATATACGGACAGAGAGAGAGAGAGAGAGAGAGAGAGAGAGAGAGAGAGAGAGAGAGAGAGAGAGACTTCGGAAAGGCCGGCGCGAGAGCCCATCTCGTCTAATAAACGTCGAATTAGTCGAGCGTGACGGAACGCTTCTTGCTGCCTGCCCTTGCGTTTCCGTTCGCCTTCGAGCCTCGCCCGCCGCCCCCGTGCCGCTCGAACGCCCACGGCACGCGTGGCACACCAGCGCGACGATTCTTCGGGAGAACCGGAGCCAGGCCGGAACGCGTTCTTGCCGCCGATACCGATCTTGGAAAGACGCGTGTATGCATGCACAACGCGCCGCGGCTCGCACACTGCGGGGAACTTTTGTTTTACGAGATTCGTTTCAAGGTAATCCGGCGTGGCTTTGTTCGTGCCCCCTTTCACGCGTTGCCAGCTTTGTGAGTAGCGTCGTATACTCACCCGAGGCGATGGCTCGCGCTCTAAGGCGCTGCGTTGCCAGCGCGAGATGAATGTGTTCGATTAATGGCCTCCGCCTGCTGTCTGAAAGCAAATGCTTTGTCTAGAATGCCGTCCGACGGTTATAAGCATTCCACTATAAGCGACGTCCACCGGCGTTTTGTAAAAAAAAAAGGCCGCATCTGGCACTACTTCGATTTCCCCAACGTAACGTAATGCATAATCTAGGTTAGCCTAACCTAACATAACACAAGGAACAGAAAGAAAACATTGATAACGCCAACCTAATCTATAAAATTTATATGGCTAAGGCGTTGCGCTGCTGAGCACAAGGTCGCGGGTTCGATTCCCGGCCGCGGCGGCCGCTTTTCTGATGGAGGCGAAAAGCAAAAACGCCCGTGTGTACGAGATTTCGGCGCCACGATAAAGATCCCCAGGTGGTCAAAATTAATCCGGAGCCCTCCACTACGGCGCGCCTCATCACCTGCGTTGCGTCGGCCCGTCAAACCCGACAATCAATCTATAAACTTTATAATTTAAACCAAAGGCGAAAAAAGAATATTGAAGTAGTCAAGAGTCGGACTACTTAAATATGTCAAGACCAGGAAAAGAGCTGTTGAAACAGCTTGAAGGGCCCTGGCCGCCTTACACACAGAGCAGCAAGACAAGCATGACGAGAGGAATTGCAAAACAAGTGTAGTGAGCTACAAAACAAGTGCAAAACTAGTACACTAGTACGAAAACAAGTGCAGTACAGTTCTCAATGCTAATCAGGCAATTATAAATGTCAGGGACAGCATGAAAACAAATCTCATTACGGTGCATTGGGCATGCATCGGCAGGGCATGCATCGTGACTGGCATTCCAGGGTGCTGGCGATGCTAACGATTTCATGTAGCAGTCACAAACGTTATTTGGCGTAACATCCCCAGCTTTCCTGCTCAAAATTCCGACCTCTCAGGAACCTAGCAAAACCACTTCAGGAAAGTGATATTTGGCATAAAGCAAGAAGTCAACGTGGAGAACGAAAATTCTGAAAGAACTTTCCAGGATTCTGAGTTTTTTTTTTTTTGTGTAATTCGCTGTCAAATCTTACTCCCCATGCATTTGTATGGGATAGTTTCCATGGCTCTGGAGTTTAGTCGCGCAACGTGCTAGAATTGAAACTGTGCGCAAAGCAAGTTTTCACCCCCCATATGAGCTGCGCGAAAATATTTTGCATTTCGCTAAATAACTACTGAGTAATCCCGGTTGAAAGGACCGCCATGAGCGGGAAATCTGCACATGAAGGGGGTGGCGTTCCTTAGTCTAGGAGCCCAAGTAACGACCTGTCAGCCTCAGCTCTGGGGACCACTAGTTCCTGGACGTCTGTGCCAAGAACTGTCTTGAGCCTCCCCTACGGCTCGGGATGGGAAGAGGGGGGAAAAGGAGGTGGGAGAGCTTGCTTGCCAGTACAACCGATCATGATCTCGCTTTAGCTCATCCGCTAAATTGGACTTCCCCGCAATGCCACCGTGTACTTCGGAACCTGAAACTGCGCAGGGCAAACCGAACGCGATTTCTTCCCCGCGCTCTCTCTCCGGTGACACGAAAGCTTTTAGTGCGCGCCTGTTCTAAACTTTCGGCATCGACTGCATCGCTTCCAATGTCTGTATACGGACGAGAACACGAGGCGTCGACATCCCGCAACGCCCCCTTCTCTAGTTTGGCCGTTCTTTCCCACGGCCTTGTCCCAAGACTCGCGCTGGTGGTGGGGGTTTGTTTACAAACGTCCAGCGCGTACGCCTCGTGAGCATCCTCGAGTTGGGAGGAGTCAGCTTCGGCAATGTGCCCTTCGCGGTTCCGACGGGCAAGCATTCCATCCGTGTCCTGCTCGGCTCAAAGGCATGTTCGGGTTTCCGGTGGCTTGCCCGCACGCAACCGGTGGGAACGTGGTGGCAGAAATCAAAGACAATGAACAGGCGCGCGTGCGTCCGTCCGTCTGCTCGGGTCTCGTCTTCTGCGCACGTGCGTGCTTTGTTTTGTCCCGGTGACGTCAAGTTACTGCTAGCGCGATCGCGAACCCCCACACCGGACGTGAACGAGTGTGTTCTCTTCCCAGGAGGTTTAAATTTCGCGCTTTAGCGAGAGCAGCGCCCTGTAGATGCAGGCGCGGGCTGAAGTCTGTTGTTCCGGTTGACGGGTCACGCCCTCGCTTTGACTCGTGTTAATAGGGCCACAGTGGGCGGCGTTTAAATTGATTGATTGATTGATTAATTGATTGATTGTGGGGTTTAACGCGCCGAAGCTTCACAGGCGACGAGGCGCGCCGTAGGGGAGGGCTCCGTAATTTTGACCACCTGGGGATCTTTAACGTACGCCGAAATCTCGAACACACGCACGGGTGTTTTTGCTTTTCGCCTCCATCAGAACAGCGACCGCCGCGGCCGGATTGGATAGGATAAACGACATGGCGAAGCAGCCACAAAGGACATTTCTGGCCGTCATCTTGTAAAGAAGATCAATCAAAACGTGGTTGTACGTGCCGTTGGGAACGGCTGCGGATTTAAACAACCTGGGGATATTTTAACGTGCGATTAAAAGCGTGGCATGGCCGTTTTTGCTTTTTGTTTCCACCGTAAACACCATCGTGTCGCCAGGAGAGGGGGGGGGGGGGGGGGCAGTGCGTGCGTTACAGACTGTTACTTAGCGACGGATTTTTCGTGTAATGCTCGGTTGTATCTACTTAGACTACTGCTGTTAGAAGTCATGTGTTTCGCTAAACTTCGAGGGGTTTTTTGTTGTTAAAAATTTTGTGTGGTCGACCTGGTGTCTATGCTGACAGGACTACAAATTGTGTTGGAACAGAAGACGTGATGACTTCTTAGGCACCGGTGGGGTTTATGCAGCACTTTCGATGCCACCATTCATTTTGGCAGCCAGCAGGGAATAGGACCCATATCACTCGTAGCCCTTTGGGGCTGAGTTAGGGCTAGGGGTGTGTTCCATGCCAAGTAGGAATTGGCAAGGCATGTTAGCATAACAGAAATCGCCCGAAAGTTCTTTTATAACTTTGATTTTGTTTTTGCAATCTGCGTTCCGTATCACGCACCGCGATTGCGTATTAACATGGCGTGCAAACTATCCCTAGTCATTGTAAAATTCATGTTGATGTCACGCTTTAAAGCGTTGGATGCAGTGTCGGTGTGGTCTGGTCAGTGGGCACTCCTGCTCTCTCTAACAGAAACAATGTCCTTGAGTAGAAGAAATAAGTATGAGGCTGTTGTGCTACTGATGCGTTAATGTAAGTGTTTCCAGCACGAAACAGAGCCAGTTGCAGCTATTTTTCCCTGTCTGTCTGTTCCCGACGGGCGACGACGCTGAACCGACGATTATTTGTACAGAAGCAGAAAGCGCAAATAAACCTCCAAATAAAAAAAAATAGAATATGCGGGTAGTTACCAGATTCCATGATAGCCACGCGCTATAAACTTCGTTGCACCGAGCAGCTGTTTCCACAATCGCATGGTCAAGACAAACGCAGCATTCTTAGATCCTTTCGCCTAGATACCACGAACTCAGCGCAGGCAGAAAAGCAAGCAATCGCGCTTCAACAAAAATCGCATCTTTGTAGATAGCACGTAGATAGCTGAGCCTGCAGAAGCAGCGGCCTTTATCTTCGACAGCGGCGTACACTTGTCCATAGTTGTG